>PPJI03000111.1:0-32555 GCA_003707485.3 Blastobotrys proliferans
AACAATTATGAATCTGGAATGCGTTGAGCGATGTAACATGAAACACTTGATTGACAAGAGGTTCCAAACCCCACCCCCTCTTTCTCGTCCCACTATTGTCTTGGTGTGTTGATGCGGAAAAGGTGCCGAAGCTTTGTGAGGTGAAATAACGGCGAGACACATGGACATGAGCCGCATGAGGATACAATAGAATGAATAAATTAATAATCTTACTTGATACTTTTGAACCGATACCAGTCCAAAATACGACTTTGTTTAGATGCTCTATCTCGTCGAAAATCAACCAATAATTGGGCAGTCGAATCAAAATCAGTAGAATATTGACTATTTTGCTGAATGTATTGATTCAACTCTTGTTTATATTGGTCGACTTCTTCGGGTGTTTCTCCTACGAATGCTCGGCTTAGTTCTTTTAATACAGTTTGGTCTAGATGGGTGGGGTGTCAGCGTTTCCTGTTGTTTATCAACTTACCATCGGATTGAATATCCTTAAAATGTGTGAATGAACATTCCTGATTGTGGCAAGTTTTGCCGCGTAGTTCATTTACACACAATTCAGCCATTGGGGGGACTCGACTACTGTAAGTCAGCGATCGATAACCCCCCATGACTTCATCATTGTACATCGGGCTAAACTTGAATGACCGGAATATATGCAGCGGGGACTTGTATTTTGTAAACAGCTTTGGTTTGTCCTGTTAATTTGAAGGCGTTGAAATCATGCAGTTTAGTATAGTTGCTTTTTAACGGTGAAATTTTTCATACCATTTTCATATCCATGAAAGTATCCTTGATCACTGGTCCTTCGACTTCTGGGTCGGACTGGTAACTTTCTTCTTCGTCTTCTTCATCTGGATCTTCTTCTTGTGCGTGCTCAGTTGCAGCGGCCACCTCTTCGTCTTGACTTTCAGAATCCGAAATCTCTATCACTTCGACTTCAGCATTCCTCTGTTCAGAGTGGGGGTCGTCGCGTCGATCCTCCTCCTGCTTAACTTCTGTGGCTGGCGTGCTTTCTATACTACGGTCTAACGAGGAGGGTCTGACAGGATTCACAGATGCAGATGCAGGTGGCGGCGGTGAAAGGTCCGGAGGACCGTTTGAAACTTCACTTGATTCAGCCGGTTCAACTGAAGCTTCCGTTGAAGTCACCATAGGCGACTTGGCAGCTTGTCTAGCGGATAAAATCATCTCTCGCCTGGCTTGCTCAATTGCCTTTCTGATTCCCAAAATCTTGGACTCCTGTTCTGCCTGGCGCTTATTGCCTTGATCTAGTCTGGTACTTACTTCGACAGAATCAACATCATTTTGCATTTTTATAGCCATTTTTAGCTTTAATTGACGTTTCAACTCCTCTACCTCATTCTCGGTTTGCTTAAACTCGTCCAACTTCTGCTGGTCCCTGGAGTTTTCCTGTTTGATGTCTTGAAGCGTTGAACTAGCCTCAGCTAAAGAGTTTTCGAGTTTTTCCAAGTTTTCATTCTTGACCTTTGCTTTTGCTTGTGCTTTTGATAAATATTCAGAAATGCGACGGATTTCTTCTCGTTTGGCTTCTAAGGGAGTAGCTATACGAGTAGTGGGTGCACTCTGCGTTAGTGGGAGTTCGTCTCCTTGGTCCTCTGAATCACTCTCGTCTTCATCGCTCAAATGAATCATAAGATTATGTGACCATCGGTCATCACCAAACTTATAACGCTTCACAGGGGGCTGAACGGGATGTTCTTCAGCAGGGGCACTGTTACGCACTAACAAATTGGTATCATCTGCTACGTTGTATCTACTGGGTATACCAGCCTGCGATTTCTGCGGCTGCGGCTGCTGCTGTGGTTGCAGTTGCGTTTGCGACTCTGGTTGAGACTGTGTTTGCGGCTGCAACTGTACTGCTTGTGGTTGCTGTGGCTTTGGAGGTGGTGGAGGTGATGCGATTTTTGGACAAGCCAAATCCATGGATTTGAACATACTTGCCAAAAACAGTGCGTCGACCTTGCTCTGTGTTTGAATATCAGCAAAATTTAATCCAAGTTTACACAAATCAAGAATCGCGTCTTTAACATCTTTTTCTGTTTTGGGATCATTATTAGTACCACTCGCTAAGTGACCAGTGCACCTACCACTCACAGCACTCACAGCGTCTACACGCTTTTCTTCTTGGCTGTGATCGTCTTCATCGGGTTGTTTTCTCTTCATTGTTTTTAATGCAGCCAGTCTGATTTGTTCTAAATCAGACACGGTCTTAGCTGATGAAGATGAAGAAGTGGATGAATATGGAGGCACTGTTGTCGCCATATCAGACCTAGCTATCTATATTAACCGAATGTCAAGGAATTGAACTTCCAGAAAAAAAAAAATCTAGTTGGGACTGAACAAATGCACGGGTCCGATCCGGCCTGAACGACACACCGACGCCGATGATACTGATGAACCAACAATGGACAACCAGAGAGTTCTTGGCATGGCCACGGTAAACGTTGAGCCCTGGCCAATTGAAAACTCCAAAATTTACCACGACGAGTTCCCCGAGTATCAAGAGAGTCTTAAAATCGAGGGCGCATTATTCCAACGTTTGAAATAGTGGTTCACATGACACACAGAGCATGGCATGATAAAGTAACAAACCCGTTGGAACAAGTAACCCTATCCGTCGGGAAAGACCAATAAACTGCGGTTTGTCTCGCTTATTACCGCAAAATTTACAGATTGATGTCGATACTCATAGTCATGTCATGCCCCACAGGTGAGGGCACATCCACCTGCGGCGGCGAGGTGAGCACTCATTCACCTGCAGATCACACTGAATGAATCAATTTCTCACGCAATGTGCAGTCTTGTATTTATTCGGTGGAGGAGATACAACCGTTGGAAGTAGGCCATCAGCTTCTTGGCACGGCTTTAGGATAAAATATGCAGTCTAACTGTTAAGGTAACTGTTTTTCTTCTCGTAGAATTGCACCCCAGATATGTTTCACCACAAGTAGTTATAAAAGGACAATAAAAGAATCTTTTTACACTCGCCAGTTCCTCTAAACTATACTCATGAAATCGTTAACCATCCTCACTACCTTAGCTGCCGCTGTGATGGCAGCAGATTCTACCAATGACGATCCATTGGTAGGACTCTTCGTATTCACTCGGCATGGTGATAGAACTACTAAGGTCACCCCAAAAGACAAGCCATACTATTTGACAGAATTGGGAAAAGCTCAATGCTTTGAATCCGGTCAATATTACAGAGACAGGTATATCAATAATTCATCAGACAATTACCTACAAGGCATGAACGATGAGTACATGTTCAACCAGATCTCTGCGACTGCTCCAAATTCTCAAGTCTTGATGAATTCGGCTACTGCTTTCCTACAAGGTTTGTACCCACCATCCAAATCTTCTCAAGTACAGACGTTGTCCAATGGCAGCTCAATCACAGCTCCACTTGACGGTTACCAGTATGTTACACTAAATGGCCAAGATACTTTGTCTCCAAACAATATCTGGATCAAAGGTGACGAAAACTGTCCAGCATTCACCAAAGCTTCCACCAGTTATTACGACTCGTCGGAATTCAAGAAAGTGAGCGACGATACCAAAGACTTTTACAAATCTGTCAAGGATCTCCTCGACGGTGCTCTTCCAGATGACAAGATCAACTACAAGAACGCTTACAGCGTATTTGACTACGTCAATGTCAATTCTATTCACAACGAAACATATGCCAAGCGGGTAGACTCTGACACTCTAAACAAGCTTCGATACCTTGCTGACCAGCACGAATTTGCTATCAACTACAACCCATCCAACCCAGATTCTTGCATTGGTGGTAAGACCCTACTTGCTGGAATGCGAGACAGTCTCCAAAGTGCTATGAACGGTAAACCAAAAATGACATTCTACTCTGGTTCCTACAATACTTTCTTGCAATTCTTTGGATTGACCAACCTCACTGCCGCTTCTCCAGACTTTTATGGTCTTCCAGTGTATGCTTCTACTATTGCCATGGAACTTCGAAAGTCCTCATCTGGAGATGCCACTGTACGATTCTTGCTTCGAAACGGCACTGACTCTGATGCCGAGCTCAAAGCATTCCCATTGTTTGGCCAAGAAAAAGTAGACCTACCATGGAACGATTTCAATTCCAAGGTTGACAGTCTTGCGCTCAAGGATCCTCAAGCCTGGTGCGGCGCATGCGGCTCAGATCTCGATTTCTGCAACAATCAGCAAGTATCAGCCTCCGAAGACGATGAAGGCGGACTGTCAAATGTAGCAGCTGGTTTCATTGGTTTCGGGGTCACTGCTGCAGTAGCCATTTTAGCCATCGGTGGCTTTATCCTTCTATCTCGAAAGAACTCGGCAAAGGCAGTTACCAACCCACGGATGCAACAGTTTGAAAACACAATGACCGAAAGGGTATAATCTTTCTTTCTATAAATATAGCAAATAAAAAAAAATTGTATTTTGTCTTTTGTACATGATATCTACTGACCAGCATCAGCAACAGGGGTTGGGTTCTCCAGCCTCTTGAAGCATGCAACGTATTTGGATCCTCCATTTCTAGATACCTTTTTACCTTCTTCGGTTTCATCCATCATGACCTTGACACACTGATCCTGATCTTCCCACTCTTTAGAGAGTCGTTCAAACAATGGATGCTTTTCCAAGTGTTCGACCATCCAGTTGTGCAGATCCAAAACGTCAGTAATTGTATAAATAATGCCACCTGGTTTCATCACATATGCATATTCCGAACAAAGCGTACTGGTGATGATTCTTGCTTTGTGTTTTCGCTGTTTGAAATGAGGATCTGGAAAACAGAAAAACATCTTTTCCAATTGCCCCTTTTCAAAGAAATTTGGCAAAAACTTCATGGCGTTGCCTCGAAGAACTGAGACGTTGCTATAGCCATGAGTCTTTGCATTCTGTTTTCGCAACGCTACAATTCGATCTTCCACATACTGCGTGACTTGCACACGGATTTCCATTCCCAGTAGTAATTTATCAGGTAACAGTGGTGAAAGCGCCGTCAACAGACCACCGTAGCCGCATCCAATATCTGCAATTGTGACCTTCTTGCCTTGCATCTCTTCAGTTAGGGTTGGATAATGGGAGCTCCAGTCCATCTCGCTTGGTTTCTTAGGGTATTCCAGCTGATGATCGCTGAATGGATTAGAGTGTGCACGTTGTCTGTAGTATCGTTTCTTTGGCAATGTGACCTTCTCGTTGGTGCCTTCTGGAGTCTCGAACCGGGTCTGCTTAGCTAGTTTCCGCTTTTCCTCCTGTTCTTGACGGTAAACATGTCTTCGCTTCTTGCCTGTCACCGTCACATCGGACTGTGACGACGGAGAATCTACGTGCTCTGCCATTGTGATATACTCTGTTGGTTACGTCGATATACAAAAGAACTAGAACTAAATGCTGAAATTTTTCGATTCAAGCCCCAGACCGGCACCGACGCCGACGTCCACGCCGATGCCGACCGACACGACCGTAAACAACCCCAGCGTCTACTGTTTTTTGCTTCTTTTTTTAAAAAAATGAAGAAGACCACCGTAGACGCACTGAGGTCGACATGGCGCCAGGGTGATGTCTTCTTTTTTTAAAAAAAGAAGCAAAAAACAGTAGACGCTGGGGCGAACAGCGCCAACTGCCGACGCCGATCCGACTACTTGGACGACGACATGAACTCGGCAAACTCTTGCTTGTGGCTGTCTCTCCATCTCGATAAAGCAGGCCGGTCCTTGACGATGTCCTCCGCATTCCACAAGACCCGCTTCTTGTCCTCTGCTACCGTGACCTCGTTGTCGGGACACAAAATGTAGAACCAATTGTTGCTGATACCCAGTTCCAGCTGGTCAACCACCTCCTCTGGAGTCCAGGCGCCTGCAGGCTTAGCAGCTTCACCACGGTCGCCTGTAAGGTACGTAAAGGTCCATCCTGGAATTAGCAAGTGCACATCAATGACCCCTTGATAAGCATACGACAATCCCTCTGCATAACTCTTCAATGCAGCCTTCGAGGCATTGTACCCTGGATTTCCAGGGGGATTGGTGATGCCTTGCTTGGACCCAGTGAGGACAATTCGCTGTGGTTTGACGTTCTCTTGTGCCAAAAAGGCTGAAACTCCGTGGACCATGCCAAAGAAGTTGATTTCCATCAGCTCCTTGACACCTGAAGACTCCTCAAATGATGTCTTCATTCCGTAACCTGCATTCAAAAACAACAAGTCCAATTTGTTGTTGAACTTGGAGTATGTCTTTGTCTTGAAACTTTGCAGGTCCTGTTCAGACTTTACGTCTCCTACAAAAGTCTCCACCTTATCACCTAGCTCTTCCTTTACTTTCTCCAATCGCTCTTGCGATACATCAAATAGCATCAGTGAGGCTCCCTGTTGGGCCCATTTTCGAGCAGCAGCTCGTCCAATACCTGTGGCAGCTCCTACAATTGCGATAGTGGTGGCACTGTTTACTTGCATTTTGCTCTTCTTGCTATTGTTCTGGGGGTTGGTTGCCGATTAGTTGGATGGATGCATCCACTATTTATACTTGCTTGTACCAAAAAATTAATAGCGGGTTGCTTCTGCTGGTATCCCGACGTTAAGTCCGCATTACTAATAAGCCAGTGCATCACCACTAAGCATTGCGATCGTGGGTAGCAGAAGGGGTTAGTGTCCCACTTCATTCAAAATCAAACTCTCCAGCTATCCAAAAGATGCATATTATGTGCCTAGATGTTTAAGTTCCCCAGCTATTCATTACACTTGACTCAGAGCCGCAACACAAGCGAAAATTTCTCGTGCTCGAGTTCTGGAGCCCGAGCATCTCCGACCCGTTAAGTGAAAAGTTGAGATCTGTTAGTCATCGATAGATACCAACTACATTTCACTAAAAAAAATGATTAGATCAGTGGTGGCTCGTCCAACCCTGCGACTACGATTTCAACATGGCCCTAGTTTGGCAGCTGTAGCAGCTCCTCGTCGATTTTTGGGAACTGATGCAATGTCTAGAACTATTCCTACTGTTGATTTGGCTTACGAACGATTTGATCCGCCAAAATCCGAACCAAAAGGTGAACCTATTGTATTTTTACATGGATTATTTGGATCTCGAAACAATAATAAAACTGTAAGCAAAGTACTGGCTAGAGATTTAGGTCGAAGTGTGTATTGTCTGGATTTGCGAAATCATGGTGACAGTCCTCACATTGCACGACATGACTATCCTGCTATGGCAGCAGATGTTGAAGCATTTTTAGATAAACACGAAATTCCTTCAAGTATCATTATTGGTCATTCAATGGGAGCAAAGACGGCAATGGCTATGGCTTTACGACGACCGGAGTTGGTGCACTCGTTGATTCCTGTAGATAATGCTCCTATTGATGCACGATTACCAACTAGTTTTGGTAGTTATGTGAGAGGTATGCAACAGGTGGATAGGGCCGAAGTCAAGCAGACCAAAGATGCATACAAGATTTTCGAAAAGTATGAATCCAATGTTGGTGTCCAACAATTTTTGCTGGCAAATCTGAAGAAGAATGGAGACGGTATTTATAAGTTCCGAGTTCCATTGGATATCCTGGGTAAGAGCTTAGATTTTATGGCGGATTTCCCTTATCATCCGGATGAAGTTCGATTTGTCAAGCCAACATTATTCATTAGAGGCACTCAGTCAGTCTATGTTGCTGATGAAGCTTTTCCAGCCATGGGCCAGTTCTTCCCACGATTTAGCATTAGAGACGTAGATAGTGGCCATTGGGTCATTTCAGAGAAGCCACAGGAGTTCTTGACCCACACCAAGGAGTTTATTACATCCCTGGAGGAATAGACTAATTTTTCAAAAAGAAGATAGCCAATAGAAAACACATTAATTAGTAATTCTACACAACATTTATAGAGTCTAAGCAAACACATCACTTGATTCAACCTCCAGGTTGTCGTCTTCCAGTTGATTGAACGATGTGAAATGAACTGGCCGATGCAATTCGTGGTAGAATGGCAGAGGAGTATCCATCTTCAAGTCATACTTGATGTTTTGGCTGAACGACGCACCAGAGAATGCGTAATTCCAGATATTGTCCTCGGGAACAAGGAAGAATCCTTTGAATGAGTTGACCAGAATCATGGCTACCTTGTCACCAAAGTCTTCTTTGAACCCTTGGACGTTGAATTCAGCCGCATCATGGTGCGACTCGCCCCATTCGTATCCTTCCGACGTTAGCTGGAAACCTGTCAGAGCAATATTACCCTGGATAAAGGAAGCAACCAAAGTGATGCAGTCCTTGCCCCAGGAATTGTTGTTCTTGGCAAATGAGACCATCTGTGCAACGTCTGTGGGCTCCATGACGTCCAATCCCTTGTTGCTTGACTGAGTATGGACCCATCCAAGAGGTTCTAAGCCGTTCAACAGATGCTCATTGTCAGGCGTTTGGGTCGGGAACTGGATACCATTTCGACCGCCCAATTGAGGCACCATGGCAATTGCCCGAATCTCCTTGACCTGAGGGTTTTGTGGGTCGGATTTACCATACAAATACCCACCAATCTGAGCCTGTAAATCACTGATTTGCAGCAGCTTCTGTACCAGATTCTTGGGCAAGACATACACGTTTCGATTCTCACCCAAATCACGGCCGTTAATTTCCGGTCTTTCACCTCGCAAGTGCAAGGTGGACGATGCAATTGCTCTATTTCTCCATTCGGTCTTAGAATCGAATGCAGCTTGTCCATATCGACTCGTTGTGACAGTGACCATTTCATCACCATAGACGTTTGTTGTCTTGGTAGTAGCAGCAACAGTGTTGTCTGGCTCTTCATTCTGTTTGTCGATTTCTGCCATTTGCTGTCGTCGAATAGAAGGATCTCGGATGTCTTGACCCAGGATGATATCTCGCACTTCAAGCTGGGTGAGTGATGAAATTTGAACATTGTTCTTTTCACCGTAGTCCTTCAGGATCATTTCACTCAGCTGTTCTTCCACTTGGATCCATTG
Organism: Blastobotrys proliferans; assembly: GCA_003707485.3. Classification (NCBI taxonomy): domain Eukaryota; kingdom Fungi; phylum Ascomycota; class Dipodascomycetes; order Dipodascales; family Trichomonascaceae; genus Blastobotrys; species Blastobotrys proliferans. The sequence goes on from PPJI03000111.1 coordinate 8,976, forward strand.
GTCTACTGTGAACGAAGGCCACAAGTGGTGTTCTTCAGTAACCACTGATCTGTTTGGTCTCAAGATCAGTTTAGCCTTTTCAGGGTCCACCTTTAGAGCCCGCATGATCAAAATGAGTCGTGAGAACGCAATACCAGGCTCTGCCTTGTTATCAGTTAACCAATCGTCATACAAATTGTACAGCATCATCTTTGGCTCGGTTGCTCTCATCACCTCGTCTGCTAGCTTGTCAATCTTCATTGCGGCTACAAATGGAAGATGCAACTCGGTTGGACGAATGGAGATGTTAGGGAAATTCAACAGATGAACTTCCAGAGGATCAAGCATACCACGTCGAGTTACAATCATCTGTTTAGGTTGTTCATCCGATGGCAGCGATCGCAACAGTGCAGACACTTCTTCAGCAGTCTTCCATTTTGCCAGCTGACTCAATCGTTTCTGGCCTGTCCAAACAGAAGTGTGAATGATCTTCAAGAACAATTGACCAGTTCTAGGGTTGAAAATGAACACCGCACCGTTGATTGGTTTGTTACCTTCACCACCTTCGGCGGTTTTGTGTACAGTGACACGGTATACATTGCTATCGTCAACAAACCATTGAGTATCCCGTCCAAACAACTCAGAGTAGTTTGTGGAATTCAAGAACGCCTCTTGGTTCTGTGCTTGGTACAGCTGCAAACCCTTTCGAATTCGCTCTCGGAGCACGTAGAGTGCTGGGTTGGACTTCATAATCTTGCCCATTGCTGAATGAATCAAGTTCTTCAACCCTGGGAACCATGTACCGTATGCGTCATAAATGTTATAAGCCAAGTCTATGCCAATCATAACACCATATGGAGTAGGATAGTGGCTCATGTTGTCATGGGTATATTCCAAAAATTTTGCTCGAGTATATCTAGAAATGTCATGAGAGTCGTAGTCACCATAACGAAGTTGAATATCAAACCAGAACTTGGAAGTCTCAGCCTTATCCAATTCGTTGTCTTTGTCACCCAACAGGGAAGGCTTTGATATAAACCACTTGAAGCCTGATTCAATGACAAGATCAGCAGTGGAAGAGTTCATTTTGTACGACTTTCGTGGATGGATGGCCTCCTTAGTTACCTTTTCAATATCCAATTGGTTCATCTCATCCTCCAAAACGTGACCAATATCTACAACCACCGATTCGTGGATCTTTTGCCACAAATGGGCTCTAAAGATTTGAATCAGCGAAATCTTCAGTGTAGGAATCTTGCCGTGCAAGAAAATACCAGTCAAATCCAGTTGAACCAAGAAACCCACGTAAACATTGGCTCTGTTGATAGTTGGCGACCACCACAGGGTGAATCTACGATTAGGAATCTGACTCAAACCAGATCGCTGGGCATTGGTCAACTTTCTGAACTTTAATTGATCTTCAAATCCAGAAGCTTTTTCCCAGAATAGACCCTCCCAGGAATCAAACCCTGTAGCCTTGAATAGTGTGTGTTCAAGAATCGTTTCAATACCGCCCAGAGCTTGAATAACGTCTGTTCTGTATTGGTTAAGATTCCACAGCTTACCGTCATGACGATGATTTGTCCACCATGACATGTTCTGTCGATTCAACGAGTACTGTCTAAACTCTTGACGAATTCTGAACCCTTTATCATAGGCCAATGTTTGCTTGTCTCGTTGGAACAGCGTGCTGATACGAGGCAACCCTCGATCCCAGCTGTCTTCCAGTTCTTCCAACGTGATCTTGGTATTCTGGCGTGCGGCTTCCTGTCGTTTCATTGCATAATCAGCCCATACTCGTCTGGAATCCTTAAACTCAGCTTCCCAGTCTGTTATATATCTGAAAACGTTTGGAATAATCTTGTCTTCCTCGGTTCCACTGGTCATACCAGCACGGAAATGCGTGATACCAGTATCAGTCTGCTTGGACCATCTCAAGTCTGATGCAGGAATCAAAATATGACTGGCACTAATCATACCCAACCCCCCAAGCTCTTTTGGTGTATAAAACACAGCTGGAGGGAACCGTGAAGGCATTTTACTGTTAAGACCAATCTTGACTCTAGTTTGAATCTTGGTCTCGCATTTGACCAATGCGTCTAGCAAAGGTTCCGTAGTAACAATGGCCTCTCTGTAGTAAGTAACAAGAGCAATCAAAGCATTGTTCCATCGGTTTGCAATCTTGGTAAACGTAGTAGAACCTGAAGACATCAGAATCTGTCTGATTCGATTGTTGAACTTGGCAATGTCATTGTCAGAAACCTTTAGATATGCCTTGGCAGTACGCTCTTGGGTTTGTTCATCCACCAAATCCCAGCCATCTGATTGTGAAGACGAACCATGTGCTCGACATTTTGGCAGAATTCGAACCTCAAAGCCGCACATATCAAACAACAAGTTCGCATTATCCTGGCTATAAACCGATGCAAAAGTATCCTCCCATTCAATCGTTGTTACCGACCTGGGAAGTCGATTCTTCAAAAGCCAGAACGCTGCTCGTCCAAGATTGACATCATGTCGCATCAGTTTCATCCGCTGATCTCGTGGCCAGCATTTCTTGTTGTTATAACTGACCACACTTTCGAAATTAGGATCAGGGTTTTCACTGAGGTATTCCGAAATAAGCTCTCTAGCCTGTTGACCGTCAAATCGGAAAAAGATATGAACCCGGTCAATGTATCGAGTATATAATCGAATTGGATGAGATGTCTCGCTAGCTTCATCTTTGAACTGCAAGAACTCGTTTGGCTTCTTTGGAGGACCTGCTAACTCAGTGGCTCTGTCCAGCCCTAGCAACATCAAATCGATCATTAATCCATAGAATTGGTATACGAACGATGAGAACTGCAAACCACGAATCAACCCATATTGATTGACATGGCTCATGTCTTTGTACGACAAACTGATGTTGTTCTTAGCACAGATATAATCAGCAATGTTCGAGTCCATGATCAGCCGCAGCAGTCTATTCAAGAAAGTGAAATCAACCTTTTCAGCCAGTTTACTAAGCGTAGTTTCAAGCATGACATTACATTGGCCGTCAGCAGTCTCCCAGACGTCAGACAGGTTGTTGATACCTTGACACCATTTGTAAACCAGCAACGGCGGCACTTCAGAATCACTCGGCTTGACCCAATTTGGAAACAGATTTTGCTTTTCGCCATGATACCACAGATATTGATCCAAAAACGCATCAGTAATCTTCTCCAGCGGATCAATGTCGTAGACAGGCGTGGTGTGACTATAATGGTCCATTAACTCCAGGCTACCTTCCTTGAACACTCTTTGAGTCAAAATGTTTCGCTTGATGGCAGCTACGGTCTCATTAGGGTTGTCATATGCATGCTCGATATGGGCCAATTCTTGTCGTTGCGACTGGTTCAGCCGTCCCTGCACACTATATTGATCCTTCAAGTTATCCAACGCCAGGTTTAGCAGCTTTGTATCCAAAGGAGTCGGGTTGATGCTTGGAAGCTTGATAGGCTGGTACTTTCTAGATACCAACCAATTCAACATGGTTGCATACATTGCAGTAGCTTCATCCGGAGAGATGTAAGGACCATCCTTTTGGAAGTTATACTGTCGCTCTTGCTCCTCTTTCAACCACATTCTAGTGATTCGACCCAGGTTCTTTCTGGCAACAGTCTTGTCTACGTTTGCACCTCTCTTGATTCTCTCACGGTTGTAATGAGCAACCGATACCCATCCGTCAGCTTTGGCTTTGACATACTTCAGAATCATATTTTCCACTGGAGCAGGCAAACCAGGAACTTTCCAAGGAATGTTTGCCTTCCAGCATCGCCATGCTTCACTCAAATGCTGTGTCAAGATCTTCATCTTGTTTTGTTTGACCCCTTCTGGCATTTGGTCAACAAGTTCTCGAATGACCGCATTTCGCAGTTCCAAATCGTAATATGCATCGACTCGTTGTTTGGTAACTGTTTTAGGAACATTCTTGTTCTGACGACCTTCAAATTGACGGGCTAACAGATTACCAAGCCATGACTCTAGCAACGGTATGATACCTCGCAAAAAGAACAACCACACTCGCCAGGCCGGTTGCCAGAATCCTGCACCAGGGCCCTTGCCAATATTCTCGTTAAATCTGTAATAAATAACATGCTTCAAATCTTTACAAGCTCGAATCTGATGCATGACCTTGTATTTGTATCGGTAAATACCAGTCAAATGCCCGAGATGGGTTAGTGTATAATGAATACCATCAGCCAATTGGAATGCATCACAGTGGCCCAATCGAAACTTTACCTGACAATCTACCAGGAGCTTGATCACTTTCAAGATTTCCCGTAGCAAGTGGAAAGCATTACCAAATCGAGACTTTTTTCTTTCCTTGGTCGTCAACGTCTTTGTTGGCTTCAGATTGAAGTTGTAATCCAAATGCAAATAAGTCAGGCCCTTTCGATGAATCAACAAATTGAGCATCGTATGACCTTGTCTGCACACCTGTAACCCTGCTTCGACCCAATCGATAGTAGTCTGTTGAAAGTATTTTGTGTTTCTCAAGCTTGGCAACAACCTTCTCTTTTTGATATTAGCAGGTTTCCTCTGCTTGAGAGCGTTCAAAACATAGGTCTTTAGCAGTTTTTGATAAGACACTCGAGTTTTGACATTGATGGCCTCACCGTCGCCCCGCTCTTTTGGTGCCTTGTCCAGGTACCAATGCTTGATCAAAGGAACATCCTGGGCTCTAACCATCCTGCCTGAGCTTCGATCAAACGGATATGGAGCCCAGTACAACCGAATAGCTGACAGGGTATTGTCCGTGGCAATTGGCTCATCACTCAAAAAACTATCCATTTCTGATGGCAATTCAAAATCGTCCTCTTCGTTGTCATCGCCGTGGCCGAAAATCTCGTCTTCAAATGCATGCTTGTCGTTAGCAGTGATGGTTCTAGCAGTAATAGGGTTCAATGCAACCCCAAATCTGAAAGCAGGATCATCCGGATTTTCAGTCTCCGTATATACTAATTGAGGATATTGATACCAACTGGCCTCGACTTTTCTTGGTCGAGAATTGTACAGATGTGGAAAAGCAACCCTGTATTCAGTTCGAACAGGCTGCCTGAAGATGATTCTATCAATGGCATTAAACTCGCCGTAATCCTCGTCTTCAGGATCCACATCGTCAAACAACGGCTCGAACTTTGGCCCACCAGGAATGGACATATTCAAAGCCTTAGCAGTGAAAAATGACTGTTTTTCAAATAAATATTTCGCATTTTCGCCCTGATCGATGAGCAAAGGACGGGCCAATCGATGCAAAGTGGCCATTTGCGGTAGATCCAGGTTCCATTTTCGGTAGCTGGTACCTACTACGAACTTTGGGTCTTCAGCCAGTGGACGGTGGTCATAGAACCACTGAGCAACTGGGCCATCCTCATCCTCGTCAAGCTCTAGCTCGATTGGATCTGGTGGCTCTGACGTTTCAATGTTTTCGCTCCAGTCAATTGGAGCCTCCTCGTCGTCAAACAGAGGAAATCGCAGTCGTTTAAACTGCCGCCGCTGTTTCTTTTCTCGTCGCATCTGGATCCACATGGTGGCCCATTGTGCGGTGTACACTGGCTCGATTACTCTAGGAATCTCATTGACAAACGTAATTGCTCCAGTAATATGATACAGAACCTTAACTTCTCGCTCAGATTCCCACGGCTGGGGCATGTTCTCCAGCAACTTGATCACTGCATGGGGCATAAACTTGATGGCCCCCAGGTAGGATCTTTTGTCCGTTGAAGCTTTCCGAGAACTCATGTCACCATGGTCCCGAATAATCTTCCGCAAATGCTCAGGTGGCATGTCGAACTTTGTGCTATGCACCAGAGTCGACTTACCCGACTGATCACCATACTTTTGTTTCTGAATTTGGTGCCATTTTCGCGCCTTTTCCTGAAGCTTCGCCTTCTGAGGTTTAACTACTGAAGGTGACCCTGGAGGAGGCGGTGGAGGTGGTCTACCTGGAGGAGGTGGTGGCGGAGGTGCCTGTCTATTGCTGCTTGGACGTCCAGGTGGTGGTGGAGGTGGTCGATTAGGCCTCCCAGGCGGAGGAGGTGGTGGAATCCTGCTCATTCTTGCACTTTACGGATGAAACGTTAGTACGATGAGAAGTCTACTGGGAACTTACGCTCAAAGATCGTGATCAATGTCGTCTTTTTACTAGCACAGTTGCTCTGGTGCGACAGATGCTGTAGAACTATCAGTTAGCAAAAACCTATAACCTGCCACGAAACACGTACCTTAACTGGATTGCTACTCAGAAAACGAAATAACTTTGATCTCAAACCAACACAGAAACTGAAATTGTTTTGTGAACTGGACTGGCTGGTCGTTGTGGATTAGTTCGTATGCGTGATGCGGTGAAAGTGGTGAAAAATATTCTGGATCACAATCACAGCGCGTTGGGAGCAAATCGGGGCCGCACAGCGGGTGCGGCTTTACCTACAAAATGACGCTCAGTGCGTTGGGGGTAGCGTTCTTCTTTTTTAAAAAAGAAGCAAAAACAGTAGAATAGCTTCAATGGAGGTCGGACTATGAGCTCTTCGCAATGATATTCCTACTTCTCTATTCGCAATACCTGGCCACATCGGCAGAACCCTCCAGCATTTGGAGCCAATGGTTTTTATCTTGTCCATGCCGCTTCTGGAGTCCCATTATTGATGCAAGCTGGATCGGGCTCCGAACCTATGATTACCTCCCAGCATTCATGGTGAAGTTGACGTCTCCAGAATGAAACGCCAACTGTCAGAACCGGATCAAACTTTGCAGACGTTCTTAAATCACCTAAAGGCAACGGAAAGTCCAGAGGACCTGTCAGCTTTGAACGAACAATTGGCGGGTTCTGAGGGTTTGGATGAACTGGCCTCCGGGGAGCGTACAAAGCTTCATGACCAATGTACACACAAGATTGAAAATATCCTAAGACTAATTAAGAACTATTCCAATTTGTATATTTTTAATATTAAAATGTGTATCACGACATTGACTGAGTTGATGAAGACTGTTGACGAAGACCAAGTTGTCCAACTGATAAATGCGGGTATGGTGACATGCACGTTGCTGGCAGCTGCAGACATTGATGTTGAGGTAAAAGGCACGATGAGACTTTTGTATAGGTGCACATTATCATTGAAACAATATCGTCTGTTCAAGAAGGCATTTCAGCAGTACGAGGAAAACGAGAACGGCATATTTGCGACATTGTCCCCGTTAGTTACACCAGTGATAACTGTACTGAAAACTGAGTATGAGAGTGGAGCTCGGCTCTTTTATTCTGGTAAGTATCCTAAGTGGATGATTGCATCCTTTATGGCTAAGGTTATTCACTTGGCACGAAGTGCAAACGACGCACTGAAGCAGGCACCAGATTTTGTTTCAGACTTTGAGAAGTCCACCAAAAGCCATGATGGTAGTCCATTGACTGCTAGTGACCCACTGAAGGTCATCTGGGAACGAGCTGGGAGAACCAATATCACCAAAATGGATAAAATAAAAGATAAAATATGTGATGTTTTGGACGAGTTTGCATCTGATAATCAGAAAACTTGGAAAAAAAAACTGAGCCAGCTTACGCCAGCCAGTTAGGCGATCTTTATATTAAGCTCACTGATATTTTGAACTGAATTCTGCATTCTACCTTCTAGTGTCCAATTGGCCTGCAGTAGTGAAAATGATATTCGAAGTGACATACTGGTGTTTATGCTCTATAAGGTACGGGTCAACGGAAAGAGAAGGGAGTTCAAATTGCCAATATACTGTGCTGAGTACAATCCTGTAGGGTCGCTTATAGCTTTAGGGATGGCAGCAGTAGACGGAACATCCGACAGTACAGTTGGTGACTACACAAACTATGATGACTTTTTAACTCCAATATCGAGAGTCAGTAAGCGTGGACGCGGGTTACGGAGTGCCAACAAAGCCCTGCGACAAGCTACCCTGTCGAAACCACTGGAAGACTATTTCGAAACCCTGGGAGATGAATGCACTTCTGGAATATTTAGCAGGCTCGTCTGCGTATCTGCAGTTGGCATTGGTGATGGATGTTCTCGTAGTATGGCCCTCATTTCTAGAAAGAAAAGAAGACTTCGACGGCACCTGGTCCGACCTTAAATACTTACCAGATGACGAAGGGCAAGAGTACGAACCCCCTCCTACTCTTTGTGAGGCAGAAGGTATGTCTGGTAATATGAGCAATTTTTATTAACTTTTCCGACGTCTTGAACAGAAGAAGAATAAACTGAGGCTTTGTTTTCGGATTACATCCTTATGAACGATGACGAAATCTTAGTTTTCCGAATTGTTAGAGGACTGATGAATTTGGTATCCATGAACATTGTTGTGTTATACTATCTCAAGGGTTATTATCCTGATGATGGCTTAGATGAGGACCACAATGATGTGCATGAATACATCAAACTTGTAGCGAATGCCCTTGGCCGGAAGTTCAAACAAGATTACAGTGATATTTTACCTGATGATAATACCGGTAAACATTCACTTGACAGAGATAACGGCTTGGTGTATCGTTACATACTCAAATCCAGGGCCAGGTTTCAGTCAAAATTCATGGAATGGCTCAGAATGCAGAACAACAGCAAATGGAAACATGCAGAGGAATCACTTGGACCACTCCCTGCGGAGTACAAGAATGTCAAACGGGATAGGTTTGGTCGGAGAGTTATCCGTGATGAAGACGGATCCTTCCGTTACCTGATTGAAATAAGTACAGTAAGTATTCTATCCATATATAATGAGCTTGAGGCTCATTATGGAATAATGCGCAACCACCACAAGGCAAAGGTTGCACCGCGATTCATAAATTTTGGATTCTAATCATATAGGAACATTGGAGTACCGTTATACAAGTTTTGCATCCATGTTGAAGGCATGCATGGAGCCAAGAATTCTGAATGGGAGGAGGATCCGGATATGGGTAGTAGTTTAATCACTCAATTGGAAAAACTTTATCACCCGAATACGAGATTTCGTTCTGGGGTACGCTGCCAAACGAAGTGATAGTCCGAGACGAGGAGGCAATTGCCATAAATTTCAGCAAAATCAAGTTTACAGAACAGAGTGACGATTACAATTACGCAGAGGAGCGATACGAAGGTCCAACCCGCAAGCTGATCATAACGATCGCAGTATGGGATGCAGAAGACAGGTGATGACTCGACTGTATTAAAAAGAAGCAAAAAACGGTGGTGCGGCGGAGCCGCACGAACCCCCAACTCACCTGCGTTCCAATCGGATCCGATGCCGTCACGGAATCGTGGTGCGCGCGCAAATCGATCCAACACAACAACCATCCGTGTCTGTGCAGTCACAACCTGCATTGCGAGTGAGTGAACGTGACAGCCGTAAACAATAACCCTTGAACACACCACATCAACCAAAACCGAGGCTCAGTAATTAAATTATATAATAACTTGGCTGCCTGACATCCACACTTCTTAACCATCGCGTAGTACGACTGTCTACCTGGCCCATTGCTGCAAAAGGATGTCTTCTACAACATCAGAAGGCAGGAATTCCATCAAACGAAAGGGTAGTAAGCTCTTGTCCAAACTGCGACGAAAGAGTGGTGGTAGTTCCCGGCACAAAGCACCACCAGCGGCGCAAAATGAAAGTCGGGAAACGCCGACCTCAAACTCCTCCACCTTATCACAACCGCAACAGCAGCAACACTCCAAAACTAGGTCATTTTCACTACGAACAAAGTCCTCTACAAGCAGTAAAACAAGCCAGGGATCTACGGAGTCACGGTCTTCGTCAATAAATTTCGAATCTAACGAGGTTACGTCTGTGTTGCATGAGCACGACGACACCGGCGACTGCGACGGCGACCACCAAGACTCAAGTTTAGTCATGATACCCAAGATTAACGATAAGGAACTAACCATTATGGAGGAATCCATGAAACGAAACACCAACACAAATACAATACGAAAGCAAACGACTGTCACGACCACCACCACGACAACAGAATATTCTCCCTTAGCTCAAGAGTCAGAGACTTATTCAGGGACTGCAAACGCGACCCCAGCATACCAACAATCACAATCGCCTCACACTTATGACTATAGATATTCTTCAACAGCATTATCGCAACTTGTGGCGAAAGGAATTCGCCCGAGTTCATTCCAAAGCATAGGAAGGCTGCACCAGAGGCAAGTTGATGCGACTTCAGCAGTCTGGCGGGTGAAATCCGCCGGGTATGGCGCTTCATCTCCTCCACCATCGTCACCACCTCAGAAAAGCCAAAGCACTTCAACGTTGCAGGCAAATAAATGGGTGGCCAATACCACAAGGACTGTGCTACAGGATCCGACATGGCATAAGCATTCCAATACAGACGATGATTCATCTACCGTAGACGGCAGTGGAGACGACTCTGACGACGGAATATTGCATATTGGTATGGCTAGTCAGGTTGATAAACCCTGTATGGACACGAGGCAGGATGACCCGTGGTATTCTGAGCGTACTTTCCTAGGAAAAGAGGGTGAACAAGGGGATGATATCCATGTTGGTGAAATGATTGTCAAGAACAAGTTCACTGGCTTCATAGATTGGGTTCTGGGGTACGAGGATGAAGATAGTAACTCAGTTTCCAAGTCTGAGGCAGTAAGTGAACAGGAAAGAGTGGCTAAGCGTGATGAAGAGGCATCTAGCGACCTAGCGTGGTGCCTAGGGTTCATCACTGGGGTTATTTAGCTAAATAAATTTTTATTGAAACAAATCGCTACATACATCGTGATGAGAATATAATAAAATGCATAGAAAAGAGTGTTACTGTTAGAATCATGCACCCCAACCGTCCGAAACGGTGGTCATTGGAGGAGGAGGTAATGAGTGAATAGAATTATTAAAACCACCAAACTGCTGCTGCTGCTGTTGCTGTTGGGCATCATTCAACCATCCCAGTTCGTTATTAATGCATTCAACCGCTCCTTGGAGCCTGTCGCCAGACTCTTCGTTGTGTCGTTGAATCTTAGACGCCCATCCTCCATGAGCAAGCCCAAGCCCTCCAGCTCGTTTGGATGCTTCTTTGATGGCGATTTCCCATGCTTGGCTAATATCGTCGTATGCGGCATTCTTTTGGTGGTTATGTAGTGGGTTATTCCAGGTAGGCAACCGATGCATTAATGCAGTGGCATCGTCTAAAAATGCTAATGTATTAGTAGGCTGAGTCTCGTTTGGAGGCAGATAATGGCTTGTATAGTCTGCTAATGCTTGGAAAAATTCGTCAATAGAGCTTCGTACTCTCAGATAAGCATAGTCCCCTCTTGGATCCACCTTGTAGGGCAAATTAGTCAAGATATTATCCAGATATTTCTTCAATATTTCAATAGCCGACCCGATAGTTACTCTAGGCGCCATATTTGTGATTTGCTCTGCAACCTGAGGATTTGTTTGACTGATGGCGTCGATCAAGTTCTGAAGCGCCCGCTTGTCTAGTGACTCTACCATTCTAGATATAGGCAACCGTTTGCCACGAATATGCTGCGTACGAGCCCGCTTACTGATTCCTCTAGGACTAGCAAAGTTTCGAAACTGTCTAGTATTAGTTGTAAGGCGTTGAAAAGATGCATTCATGTGGTGATCGTCTCTGTTGTCATTCTGTTTAGACTCTTCTGCCTCTTCTTCTTCCTGTTCCATCTCTTGTCTGTCAGGCAGGTGACCCTTTCGTTTCAGACCCCCTCTAGTGTCTGAAAACGATGTATTCATATTCATTTGCAGTGAGTCTGTCATGGATGCTTTGGGCGTGCTTGGTGTGGAAGCGAACTCGAACCCCCAGCTGGTACTGGGAGGCAAAACTGCGCTGATGACCATAACTGTGGTTCTGTATCAAATCAAGTGAATAGAACGCTTAGCAACAAGAACTTGCCACAAGTTTGTTGATTAGCTGGTGTTCGTTGTTCTTGTTGTTGAGTGGAAACAAAAATTTATTGTTTGGGACTCCCAGCTGTGTAATGTAGTAATGTTAGTAATGACCGCTCGCAATATTATCTTCAATCGGTGATCGGTCGGGCTCGGAGCGCTGCGTGCCCCGATAGGGCGGATTGGGAGGTTTATTTGTGTGCTACCGAATTGGGAATCCGTGCGGCTCAACCACCCTAGGAACATGCCCCTTCTTTTTTTAAAGCCACATGTTCTTAGGAGTAGCGTTCTTCTTTTTTAAAAAAGAAGCAAAAACAGTCGGCGTCTAGGAGTGGTGTCCTTTTTTACAAAAGAAGCAAAAACAGTCGGCGCTGGGGTGTAATGGTATCCATGCCGATGCGATCACGCCGAGTTTTTCCTGGCCATAAACAGTCCTTATAGCGTTAAAACCAGGAAAATAAGGGTCCTGCTAGATACCGGCTCTTTATCCCCAGCGTCGACTGTTTTTTGCTTCTTTTTTTTAAAAAAAGAAGACATCACTCTAGGAACATGTTCTTCTTTTTTCTGAGCCGCAGAAACTGTACACAGTGAGCAGTAGGCGCCGCAGGCACCGTTTTTTGCTTCTTTTTTTGAAAAAAGAAGACTTCACCCTAGGAGCATGTTCTTCTTTTTTAAAAAAGAAGCAAAAACATTAGAGCCGGGTCGGTGGTTGTGGCTGAGCCGCACGGCGAGGGACTCGAATTTTGACATTTCTGCTGGACAAAGGTAACAACAAGCGTACCAGAGCTCATATATAGCATGCCGGAACAATGTTATGTCGAATTCCATGGGCCCGGATTGAACGGGGTTGAATGTGCCTAGCCTAGCCTAGCCTAGTTCGATCCATGATCAATTCTTGTCGAGTCAGCAGTGTGGGGGTCCAACTCGACCTTGATGTCATAATAATAAGATTAAAATTAACTGTAGGCTTGGTTGAAATTCCAATTGGCAGATTGATGATTACCAAATCCAACAGTCAACCATCGGGTCTATGCGCAAACTTTTCACTGCACGCACGTCTGATGCGTCCTATATAGCCCCTCCACCCACTTTGCGGGCAGGCCAAGGACTCTAGTAAAATATCCACGGCCGTGCTCGCACTATCTTGCATGCGATTCGCTATAATGATGTTGCGAATCTAGGGCGATCTGATGTACATTATGATGGATTTCTCCGCATTCCAGCTACCCCGCACCTGAAAAAAAAATTAAAACGTTACGCAACCAATGGTCAGGCGTTGGTCTCGTAATTTTTTGTATCACAGCCGGATAAATCAAATCAGATCTTAGCATTCAAAGCTTAGTGACTATCTCAATTAGCGTTGGACTTTATTACGGATTCAGGTATCCGCTTTGCATTTAAGGGAGCTAATAATTTGCACATCTTATTTCAGAATGTTTCGTAGCTTTCTCCAGTTTAGTTATTTGCTTTTAACCAAGGTGGGCCAGTTGTCCCCCACACTTTCAACCTGATATATAATCCTAGTGATTAGCTCTTGTTTCTCAAATACATCTTTTCGGCTATCGAACAATGACATCAGAAAATAAGAACGAAACGCATGATCATGTTGAAGATCTCGAAGACTTGAAAAGATCCAACCTTGAGCGAGTCGACAATGAGATTTTGAAATATGCCAATGCTGAGGCAGTCGACATTGATGAAGCTACAAATAAACGATTGGCATGGAAAATCCACAAACGAGTACTACCTATCATGATTTTGACATATCTAGCACAGGGTCTTGATAAAGGGGTGGTAAACTTTGCATCAATCATGGGTATGATTGAAGATACAGATCTCCATGGTCAACAATATTCGTGGTTAACAACTTGTATTTATTTGGCCATTCTTGTATGGGAATTCCCAACCAACTGGCTTATTCAAAGAATGCCAGTTGCAAAATTCTTGGCTTTCAATGTTGTTGTATGGGGTGCTATTACTGCTTGCCAGGCAGCAACCCACAACTTTGTTGGCTTGATCATTTGCAGAACTTTGATGGGTATCTTTGAATGCTGCTGTCAACCAATTTTTGTTTCCCTGTCTGCAATGTGGTACCGACGATCTGAACAGGCCTCAATTATTTCAATGTGGTATGCCATGAATGGCGTCAACCAAATCATTGGTGGGTTGCTTGCTTACTGCTTCTCATTGATTACCGGTGGAGCCATTGCTGGTTGGAGAATCTACTTTTTAACCTACGGATGTGTTACTGTAGTGTTTGGACTATTTATTGTGTGGTGGATGCCTGATTCTCCTATGAAAGCCAAGTGTTGGTCCGAAGAGGACAAGACTCTTATGGTTGAAAGAGTGCGTGAAAACCAGACTGGTCTTCAAAGCAAGAAATTCCGATGGGATCAAGCCAAGGAAGCCGTTCTTGACCCTCAAACTTGGTGCTATGCATTGATCAAGTTCTGTACTGCTCTTCCAAGTGGTGGTCTAGGCGCTTATCAAAGCATTATCATTAAGTCTTTAGGGTTCTCAGTTCTTCAAACGCAATTGTTGGGAATGGTTCTTGGCGCATGGATTGTATTCATCTTGTTCAGTGGTACATACTTGGCCAAGAGGACCAATCAGACTTTATATGTTATGATGGCATATCCTGTATTTTGTCTAATTGGAACAGCTGTGTTGGTTGCGGTAATCTATGACAATACCCTGCAAACTCGAGCTGGTCTTTTGTTTTCATGGTATATCTGCTTTTCATACTGGGCTACTGATGCACTTTCAATGTCATTGCTATCACGAAATGTAGCTGGACAAACCAAAAAGTCTGTAGCAGTCGGTATGACTTTTATTGGCTGGGCTTCTGCAAATGCCATTGGTCCTCAGCTGTTTATTAGCACTGATGCACCACGGTATGTTCGAGCTTTTGGTACTCATTTGGGTATCTATGGTGTCATGTATCTTGTCATGATCTTCTTAAGAATTTGGTTGCCATTGCAAAACAAGAAGAAGCAACAAAAGGTAGATTCTGGAGAAGTTCAAGAAGACACCAAACTTGAACATGCTTTTGAAGATTACACTGATTTCCAAAATCACTCATTTAGATATGTTTTCTAATTATTATTATATTATTATTCCATTATTTATAGCATTTAAATATACTCTACCTTTTCTTACTTTTCATGTTTCGGAATTGCCCATACTTGGCCTGCCCCACATCATACGTCTCAGGGGTAGGACAGTGAACTCCGGGCTGGAGCAGCTGTGTTTACTGTTTTTTGCTTCTTTTTTTAAAAAAAGAAGAACACCACCGGGAGGGTTAAGAAGCAAAAACAACTGCTATGGTCTAAATTTCAAGTCA
Organism: Blastobotrys proliferans; assembly: GCA_003707485.3. Lineage (NCBI taxonomy): Eukaryota > Fungi > Ascomycota > Dipodascomycetes > Dipodascales > Trichomonascaceae > Blastobotrys > Blastobotrys proliferans. The sequence continues at coordinate 24,193 of PPJI03000111.1, forward strand.
TCTTATCGTACATGTTTACAAATAAAGTCTCAAAAACTCAACTAATGCTAGGATTCCCATAGCCTGTCCATACGGCATGCTAGTGATTGGGATATCTTTATAAAATTGTTTGGTATGACCCATTGGGGTACCGAACGAAGTGTTGAGCAATTCACCTTTTTCATCGACGTTAGCAATGACAGCATGAATAGCCTTCAATGCAACTGGTAGGTATTTTTCTTTAGAGATGATTCTCAAGCGAATACCCTTCAAGATACCATATGCAAAACCGGCGGTGGCTGACGATTCAACATATGAAGTTGGATCATCAATCAAGGTATGCCACATACCAGACTCATTTTGATATTTAGCAAGTGCGGCAACTTGTGCTTCAAATGCCTCAACCAAGAATTGCCTGTAACCATCACCTTCTGGTAGGTTCAACAATTCCAAAAATTCTGGAATGACAATAGTAATCCAACTATTTCCTCTAGCCCACAGAGCCTCAGCGAAATTGCCATTATTTTCAAAAGTGAACCCGTGGAAAAACAAACCAGTCTTTCGGTCTGATAGATATTGGATATGGATCAGAAATTGCTTCTTGGCTTCTTCAACATATTGAGGACGGTTCAACACCAATCCAATCTTGGTCAATGGCATGACAGTCATCATCAAAGTATCATCCCATAGCTGATTCTTGTTTTCTTCAACATATGTGATGTGTTGCATACCACCATGCCGAGTTCTTGGAAGTCCATGCATAGCCCATTCAGCCCATGAATCTAAATAGGCCTTGTATCGAGCATCTCCATTCAGCTCGTACATGTATGCAAGCGACAAAAATACAGCCATTGTGTTGATATTTTTCGATACCCCGCCATTTTTCAATTGCAATTCGAACCAATCTTCTAAGAGTTTCCAATACTTTTGGTTGTTTGTGAGTTGATAGTAGCCCCAGATACCGTACAAACCAATACCATGAGTCCATTCCCATGTTCCGTTCCAACTCTTTGTATCAATATGGTTTCCTTCGTCATCAATGACATGGTACTCTCCGGTCTCATCTTTGATGTTGATCAGGTTTTCAGTCAACAATTCCACATTGTCATGGACTGTTTTGATTTTGATTCCGTCTACTTCTGATGGCATGTTTACAAAGTTACTTAAGTTATGGGAAAGAAAAAAGTTCAAGAAATATCGTCCTTTTTAAATAACAGAAAGATCAAACGTCGTCCCTCACCATTTTCGGCTTTGCCCCGCATTGGCTGACTGGTGTTTCATCCGGCACACTGCAGCTGGGGGTCCGAACGGACTAAATCGCAAGATCAATTCACCGGCGACCCCCACGTATCAACTCTAAATCTGACCCGTATGCGCTTAGCCTTGTGCCCATCCCAGCGTCGACTGTTTTTGCTTCTTTTTTTAAAAAAGGAAGAACACTACCGTGAGGGTTACCGTCTTCTTTTTTTAAAAAAGGAGCAAAAAACAGTCGACGCTGGGGGTCGAAATTGTCATGCCACCACGGTACATCATGTGACTCTTACATAATCCTGTCAGTCATGTGATATCTAATCACGTGTACTGTGCGATTGTCTTCGACAAATCCAGTACACTACATGGATCGACATCACCAAGACACCAGTGGTTCGTTGACATCCAAATCTAGTCAGTCTATAAGCATAATGACATGGTTATTATTCCTAGGAATCAAGATTGGTTTACATCATATTACATATGAGGGTAAACCAAGACTTGAAGGGGTCAAATGGTATTTCCACCTAGTATTATGGATCCAATTGCCATTGTATGGACTCCTTTAGGAAGTCAATTATGAAACTAACTACTTTAGCAACGTTTCATGAGATCCAACTCCAAAAACTATATAAAGGCCATAAGTTTGCATTCTACTCGAAGTTCTTCAGAAATTTGAAGATATTGGAGTTTGCAATTAATATTGATTAATACGATTCTGACAACTATCAGTTCAACCAACAGCAAACAGTAAAACATCTCGTTTTGTTAGATCTGTTTCACTTTTATATCGCTTTTCCGCGCTCGCCAATCTCGCTTGTCAAAGCTGACACTTTTTATTGTGAAACCAGACGCTATACTATCTCTCATTCAGCAACATGGCCGATGAATAAGCGTACACGCCTGAAAACAGCTGGGTCTTCCATGGTTAGTTGTAATCATTTGTCTATTGCAGTGGTGCTACTTGGCTGACGATTGATAAGGCACGGAGTTCCGACACAAGGGACTCTAGAACTTTACAGAAATGGGCCGTGCGGCTCACGCCTTCCAGCGCCAATCAGTGAAAATCAGTTGCAATTAACCTTTAGTTGGCTCTAGCATGATGGCCATGTCCTTACTAAGGTACAAGGCGCGAGTAGCGTGGGATTATATGGTTAACTCGCGAAGCTTGTGACGAACTATCCAAGGCGTTCAAGAACGACGCGCCACGAGCCCTGACATACTAGATAAAAGGTCGACCAATTTGCTAATACGCTCTTTGACGAATTCTGAAGTTCCCTTTCACACTGCAACCCTCAGGCTGGACAGAATGAGCCACATGCCTCGTTTCAACGAGCCTCATTTCGAACCTTGCGTGCGCCCCCGGCCTTGACTCAGCTACCTCCCAGGCTTGATAAATTTATCCCCGTTGCTTACAGGAAAGTTAGACAGGATTCAACATCAAACTGATTACGAGTTGACAAATTAGCCAAAAGGGCCATATATTTCCGTAATGGAAGAACCCGATGAAGGATATGAACCAGATTATTCTGGTATCCTTCCTTTGGAAATGATGAAGTACGCCATTCGGCCTTCTCAACAGAGCGACCAAGATGATGGGTTTCATAAACGAATCTTAAAGGTAGAAGCATGCGCCTGGTTCTTTATTCAGTCTTCTAAAGGGCTAGATTTGATTCATACCGAGAAGCAGGTGCCGTATAAGATGGCTCAGATAAAACCGCGGGTCAGCGAGAAGTACGACAGCTACTGCGACCTGTTTGTGCGGCATTTTGTTTTCTTCATTTCATTGCACTGGGGGAAGCAGCAGATTTTCAAGTGTACTAAGCGACAGAAAGATGCGATGGATGCGCTAAAGTCAACAGTCGATAGAATGGCGCTAGGAAGGGGATACGCCAAGTCTTATATCAAATCAGTGTCCGAGCAGTCTGCCGCCGAAGAGGAAAGCCTAAGCAAGTTGCTTACTGCCCGTAAAAGGATAGAACCAACCCTTGATTTGATCTGTGAGATCATTAATTCACTATTGGTGGAACGAGAAGATAGTGACCGCAATATTTATTCAGCAAAGAGCAATACCCTGGTGGATTCCATTACTGCTTTCATCTGTACATTAGACGACCAAATTGAAAAACTAGACTGCCTGCAGGGCCTGTTAGATTTATGGAGGGTTATTATGTTTGGTAATATACAGTCTGGAGGGCCGAAGGCCAGGCAGCGATTATATGCATCCAACAGGGCAGAGTTGACTGGACGACTCACTAGCATGGCAGATGCCATGCTTGAAAATATGTATGTCCATCGAAACGCCGTAGAGTTTCCGGATTTTGATCTGAATACGACGTGGAATCCCAAAATGCAGAGTGTTTCGATTCGCGAAATAACCCTGGACTTGGAAACGTTTCGGAGAATTTACCAGATTTTGATTTTTCAAGCTTTTGACCAATTTGATCGTATAACGTTTGGGTTGCACCAACGTCTGGCAGCAAGAATGCGTAAGTATATATATATATATCGTTGAATTCTGTGCTAACAATCACATTCTAGAAACCGACAATATTCATGATTATCCTCAAATTTTGGCTAATACTTATTCGTTTATAGTCGATCCACACAACCCTTTTCGCATTACAACTAAATACCCTGAGCTTTTGTGTCAGGAAGCATTCATAGCAGCTTCAGAAGGGTCAAGGCAAAATACTAACGAGCTGCGGCAATTCGCTAATATATTGAACACAATGGATCCGAAACAGATGTTTGAGTTTTTTGGCATGACAGATCGACTGACGTTGAGGTTAATGGCTCTGGCTCATATGACGATAGATGGAAAAGTTAGCCTGGGCCAGGTTGTTGGTAGTACCTACACTAACCATGTACATCCACGAACAATGCTCTTCATGTGGAATAGGCTCGAGTTGGTAACGTCATCAGAAGATAGTGGAACATTACCGTGGTCGGTTAGTGAGTTGATAACCCGCATGTTGACGATGATCAGACCGTTACAGTTATGTATTGCTCAGAATCTGGTTGCATTAAAGAGGAATGGGCAATTGGATTCGGTATTGATGTCTAACAATTTATGTCAAGAGTTGTCTATTTACACGTTTACTGGTCTCCAGGGTAGATTTACTATTGCTGACATGTACAATGCAATGGGAGAAATGACTGAAGAGGTCACGGGGGTGGAAATCAACCCACGGGTTTGGTGTAGCTTTATTGAATGCTTTGTAGAACGATTGCAACTAGCCGATTTTCATGAATCGCTAGGGTTGCATGGAATCGATGAAAAGATCGCTGGGAAACTGGGTTCTACGGTAGTCGTTCCAAGAAAACGGCCGAAGTCCTACGATGAGCCTGTATTGGATAAGGGCACTGAATATGAAATTACCATTGGGCTACCATTCAACCAGTTTCTGGAAGGCATTAGCTTTGTTGAATCAAAACACGGTGAATTTGGTTTCCTCAGTGAAAACCCTCCATCTACAAGGGATGATGATTTGGACTCGTTATTCAATGGGTCACAGGGTGACCTGTTGTTTACGTTTTCTCAAAATGACTCGGATGCTAATAATGTTGCTAAACAATCTGAGCCTCAGATCATGCGGCTCAAGACTGCTAAGCCGCACAGGGCTGTGAAAGATGATAGTTCCGACGAATCAGACTTGTTTGTTACTAATAGTGATGATGAAGCGTATGACACTGCTCCACAGAGCGCTGAACAGAGTGATGATGACGAAAAGCGCAAACTGGTTCAAACCAAACTGGATGAACAGCCTAAAAAACCGGATGAACAACCTGAAAATAAACCGGATGAGCAATCTAAAAATAAACCGGATGAGCAATCTAAAAATGAACCAGTTGATCACTCTCCACCTAAACCAGACGGGCGTGGGGTCAATGGGACAAATGGAACCAGTGGAGCCCATGGTGCCAATGGCACGAATATTACGAATATTACGAATGGCTCGAATGTCGCCAACGGTGCATTGGTAGGAACCAAAACTACGGGCAGTGGAATTGCTAAGACTCCATCGAATGGAGTTGCCTCTGCACCGCCAGCTTCAGCTTCTGAACCTGTTCCTGTTAAAGCACATTCCAGGAAATCTTTCTCAGCGATCAACGCGCCGAGAGCCCCGCAAACTAGTACTGTATATCCAGTAACACCATTAGTAAAACCACCGCGACCTGCAGGAACTGTGGTAAATACTGCAACTGATTCACCACATCAAGCGGTAAATGCTGCTCCAACCAAATCATTTACTGCAGTTAATTCGTCACGACATCTACAAACTAACGGCACACAGCCTTCGCTAACAGAACAGCCCGCCAAGTCTAATGGCACATCTTCACCGGCAACTGCACCTGCACCTGCATCAATAACACCAGCACATTTGAAGAAAAGAAAGGCGAGCTCCGAAAGCATGTTTCTTACCCACAATCGATACAAGAGATACAAACCCAAGCCCTCAATGTCTACTGCTGCCTCTAATACTGATGGCGATGGTGATGCGGCGAATAAAGCTGCTACAGACACTGCCTCAACAGGTGCAAATGCTCTAGAGACTACAGTAGCAACCGCTTCAACAAGTCCAGACCAGAGTGGTGAGGAGAATGGTGAGGAGAATGGCGAGGAGAATGGCGAGGAGAATGGCAGTGACGAAAGCGATAGTGATATCTCTGAGTCTCCATTGCCTCCACCACCAGGTCCACCACCACCAGCACCTCCGCCCCGAGCCGTAGACCCAGAACCTCTTCGAGCTATTCCAACCGGCCCTAGATCCTGTAGACAACTACCAGCGGTCGCAAAAACCTCAGATTTGAGGAGCGAGAGCCGTGGCAGTCGTTTGAGTAGTTCAATGGTCACCACTCTGGCACCACGACCTCAGCTCAGAGAAATTTTTGATGACGACAACGGTGTTCCTGAGAATAGCCTGATCCCATCGATTCTTCCTAACCTGAATGGTCAAAAAACGTTAGACGACTTACGAAAAAAGAGTATGGATACGGTAATACTATTTGAAAATTCACAACTGATGAAATACATGAAGCATATATTTGCCAGTACGAAGTCGTCGGATTTTTTGAAAAATCTAATTCCAACTTTTTGGACATCGGATAGGCAGCTGATCTATTCGTTAATTGTCCTTGCACGACACGTTGGGGGTTGGACCATTGTTTTGGGTCCCAATCGTAAGACCTTGTCAGGACTAAAAGATGTGTCAGTCAGATGCGGATATGATGTGCAAGAGATTACCACCATTCCAAACGGAGACAGCGGGTTAGGGTTTGTAACGTTTGACAATATTCAAGCGTTGGTTAGCCTGCTTCAAATGATAACCCACAATGCCAAATCCATCAACAAAGTGTTTTTGGTTGATCCTATTGCAACTATCATTGTACCACCAGGCAAGCATTTCGATGCAGTAATGTCCAAACTGGCAGCCAGTAATATACCCCAGATATTTATTGGTTCTCTTATGCCAAAATACATGGTCAAACCTCTCGAGTCATTCCATAGCAAGTCTCAGTTATCTTACGCAAAACTGGATACAGTTGTGCGCAAAGAAGTAGAGTTTGGGGTCAGTCTTGAACAGGGAGACGGGTTGATAGGTGTCGAGTTCATGAACGAACTGAGAGCTTGCATACCGCAATTGCTACAGGCCAAGACCAGAGGAATCATATATGCCGGAAACGAAGCAATGTGCAGGAATCTGTCAAGTGCCATCTGCGAGCGATTTGGAGATACAGCAGCAATACCGTTTGGTAGGTTTGAGTACTCTTCGTGGGTAGAGCGACGAATTCCAATGCTGGTAGTTCCCGTGCGGATGTATCGTCAAGTCTTTCATTCACATACACACACATACTTTCACGGGGAATTGTCGTCATTTGCATTGTTCATCCACGAAGCCGACAGACTCCATGAAAGCGGCATACGTTGTTGCCTCAAATGTTTTGTTTATGATACACAGGGACAGCAGCGGATGCTTCCTGACTCAGTGAGTCGAAAGGACCACAATGCTGCATCCTACTATATCCGGTCCGTCAACGTTTGCCGCAGATTGATCATAGAACAACTCAGTCGTACAGACATGCCTTGTTACAAGTACAACGGCCTACTGGCGCTGTGCGATTGCTGCAAACAGCAGAGGGCAAAGGCGAAATCTCGTGCCCGTATCGACAAGTAAGCACATATAACGAAATTTACGTAACTAAACAACCATAGCATTAATATTTATCGAGACGGCCTCCGTCGAATCTTCAGCTTCCTGTGGTGTTCTTCTTTTTCAAAAAAGAAGCAAAAACGGTGCCTGCGGCGCAATGTCCCTCAGCGTAGCGTTCTTCTTTATTAAAAAAGAAGCAAAAACAGTAGACGATGGGGAGAGGCAAAACGATGTTCTGGCCCTTTTCTAACTAAACCCTGGGGCATATTAGATTCCAATTGTCTACTGTTTTTTGCTTCTTTTTTTAACAAAAGAAGAAATCCATCTGAAGCGTTAGGCTGGCCAGCGTGCGGCTCACCCGCAGAGCACTAGGTGATGTAGAGCCCCTTTAGGAGGGTAAAAACGATGTTCCTGGTCTTTTTGAAGAAAAATGAGACTAACATTTGATAGAGTGATGTCTGTATATTCCAATTGTATACTGTCTTTTGGATCTTCTTTGGAAAAAGGGGTAATGCGTAGAAATCGTACCATCTTCGCCTTGAAAGGCTAGGGAATATGCAGGCACCATGTGATGTGGTGCCCGTTTGGGGGTCCAGAAACAATGTTCCGGGTATTTTTGAACGAAAATGAAAGCATCGTTAGATAGAGAGACGTCTAATTATTCCAATTGCCTACTGTCTTTTGTTTCTTCTTTGGAAAATAAGTGAAATCCATAAAAAATTGCTCCACGTGATTTATGCGCTTTAAAAGCGACAGAAGGGCAGGCACCTGGTAAGGTGGAGCCTCTTTAGGAGGTGTAAATCGATGTTCCGGGCATTTTAAGCAAAAGCTGTGGACACCATCGAACAGCCTGGGGTCCGATAATTCCAATTGTCTGCTGTTTTTTGCTTCTTTTTTTAAAAAAAGAAGATATCTACCCAAAGCGTCGTGTGCGGCTCTCGAGATCGGGCAAGGCACCAGGCGAGGTGGAGCCCCTTT
>PPJI03000112.1:0-32221 GCA_003707485.3 Blastobotrys proliferans
GCGGAAGCCAGTGTGCGAATAACCTACGGCTTTGTTTTTGTTATGGCACCCGTTGGAGAAAACTGTTGTAGTCTTTGGAACTGGTAAAGTCTAGACTATCGATTGTGATTGCAAGAGCGATTGCGAGTGTGAATGTGATTGTGACTGTAAGAGGAAAGAAAAAAAAAGGCGAGTGTCGACACAAAGTCGGTACCGGTTTTATTAACTGTTTGGGGGGAGTGCGACGGGAACGCCGTGGTAATAATGAACCACGAGGCTGGAATTTTTTTTTTATTAACCTATAGTTTCCAAACTTTTAGACTACATGATCAACAAGGATCTGTACCAATGAACACACCTTCCCCTGCTATCGAGGGGTGCGGTGCATCATCTGTGGAACGCCATGCATGCCGAACGCTGTGAGCTTTAATTTTGCGCGTGTCTCTGATTGGGCCAAGTCAGGGTAAATGGCGTGAGCCGCATATCGTGCGGTGGTGCGGCGCCCCGCGGCATGTCTCTCGCGCTGGTGGCGCCGCAGGCACCGTTTTTTGCTTCTTTTTTTGAAAATAGAAGACAGTGCGCCTCCCTGTGGTGTTCTTCTTTTTTAAAAAAGAAGCAAAAACAGTAGGCGTTGGGCACCAGGTTATGTGGAGCCCGTTTGGGGTCCAAAAACGATGTTCCGGGCATTTGAAGAGAAATCCAAAGACACCGTTCGATAGCCCGTAGTTTGTTTATTCCAACTGTCTACTGTTTTTTTGCTTCTCTTTTTAAGAAAAAGAAATCCATTGGTAGAGTTACACAGCGCAACGTGCGGCTCACTCGCTGGGGGAAGAGGCACCAGACAAGGTGGGGTAGTTTAGGGGGGTGTAAATCGATGTTCCAGCCATTTTTTACGAAATCCAGGATCCTCGTTAAATCGGCCGCAGTGTATTTATTCTAATTGCCCACTGTTTTTTGCTTCATTTTTGAAAAAAGAAGAAATCCACCCGGAGGCGTGCCTGGCACGTGACCGCAGGGGTATTCTGACTCTTTTAGCGAAATATGAGTAAACCGTCAAACAGACTGGTGTGGGCTCACCCCAGAGCCGACCGTTTTTAGCTTCTTTTTTTGAAAAAAAGAAGAAAGCCACCGCAGGTGTGACTCACAACCGCTCGGCATGTTGTGCGCCCGTTTCAGGGGTCGATTGTACCTGGATTTACGACTCCCAGACAATGGTGACATTTAGAAACTCATACGAGGTGTACCCACGGACGCTATGGGAACGAAACGTTCATGACATTGTGGCAACTATTCGGGAAAAGGAGGATTGGTGGAATAAATACCAGGACAGTGCCATTTTTAACAAGTGGAAGAAGGAAGTCAAAGATGCGGCTGAAAGTGGCAACAGCGACGGATCGTGGTACAGGTTCTTGGGGGATCAAATCGACGAAACGTTTGACGCAGTGAAGGAGCAATTGGACTATTTCAACGAGCTGCGACAGAGCCAGTTCCCCTGGCTGGCCGGTCATAGCGAAGACGTCTACTACGCCGACAACATTGTTGGTAAAGAGACTAAAGACAAACTGAAAGAACTGGCAGCCAAGTTGGAGGCCCTGCCAAAAGATTGGCACCCGGGGTCCAACGAGCAAGTGCTAGATCTGGTTCATCCTTCGCTCTACCCGATTGAAATTGGAGTGACCAAGCTGAAGAACGGGGATACCATTCAGGCGCCACCTAACGCGGGAGACGATATTGAATACAGGCTGTATGGAAATTCTGGATCTCCTCCGTTTGAAAGCATTGACCGATTTAAGAGTGATTTCCAGTGGATACCGGCTCTGTTTACCGCCAAAGGTGGCAAGGTGACGATTGACTCGTATATCAACAATCTTCATCCAGAGCACTACAGGGATTATTATCCAGTTATTGCCGACATCTTTGCAAAATCGCTTCCAGGGTTGACTAACGTGTTGAACAACGCCCAGCTTCCAAAGCGGATACACGCAGAAGAGCCGCCCATGGGCGACTTGTATACCAGGGACATGGAGGATAAGATCGAGGAGTACTACAGCATGGTGGATCGCGATTCGTCAGCTGCAGTGGAAAATGGAGAAGAGATGATTCACCATGAATGTTTCAAAAAGCTCAGACTGGGTTGGACTAGCTATTCGCCTCGCGAGGTGACGTACCGCCTTCCGCCCAATCTCAAGGTGATTGTCAAGATGGCAAACATTCATCTGACGCCTGAAAAACCAACCTACAACGGCGGTGTGTGGCATTTAGAGGGGACGCTACTTGAAAATGTTGTGTCTACTGTATTGTATTACTATGATACACAAAACATTACCAATTCCACTTTGTCTTTTAGATCCCCATTTAGAGAGGATTTTGATACCATTGACTATGCACAGAATGACTTTTATGGTGTCAACAAAGTTTACGGTATCCCTTACCACAACGACGGTATGCCAACCATTACATGTGTCGAGTCTGATGGAAACGTCCAATGCATCGAGGATCGAATGGTGGTGTTCCCGAACATGTTGCAACACCGTGTTGATCCGTTTGAGTTGGCAGACAAATCGAAGCCTGGGCATCGCAAGATTTTGGCATTCTTTGTATGCAATCCGGATAACGAAAACGTAATTGGCAGTGACCAAGTTCCATTCCAGCAAAAGGAGTGGGTTGAAGAGGGTGCCAGTGAGTCGTTGGCTGGCAAACTACCACCTGAATTGGCCGACATGGTGCTTGACAAGTGCGATACCATCACCAAGCAGCAGGCATTGGATCGTAGAGAGCGTTTGATGGAGGAAAGGCGTGGGCCACAACAGGATTGGGGCGATTACTTTGTCGGGTGGATCTCGCTGTGTGAGCATTAGCCTGAGAATCTAATATAGAATATTGATCTAGCTATCTTATCCTACGATTTAGGTATCAGCTGTAGAATTCTTTACAATAGATTATGGGCTTCACCCATAACAGATGGAAAATCACTTGCTAACAGCGCAGCAATTCAACGAGCACCATTAACGGCCGCAATGAAAATTATGTAGGCAGCCAACAGGAACAAGAGACTATTTCAAATTGGAGTACGTCGCATGGACCGTATTTACGGAACTAATAGAGAAGCGCGAGGGCCATATAGAACAGGCGAAAAAGTGGGAATTGTGCTCTTTATATAGTTTTTGGATGTCGTCTAGCCAAGAATCTGGAGCAACAGGAAGCGGTGGGCCAAGACCCGTTCATTATTTCACGAGACCTACAGATTATCCAGTACCCAGCACATATAGGCAAGGTTAACCACTGATGATTGCCTCATTGATCTGATATTGACCGACATGACGCTCGACAAGTGCGATACCATCACCAAACAACAGGCATTGGATCGTCGTGAACGGCTGATGAAGGACAGGCAACAAGGTTTGGGGATTTTGTCGGGCGGATCTAGTACCAAGAATCAAGCATACTGGAACAGAGAGCACGGGAAGTATTGGAAGACCTATGTAAAAATGCTAAACCATCTTATCGCACAAGACAAACTTTGATGTCCAATGGCGCAAAACCTGGTGTTTTCAAGTTCAGAGGCGAAATGATCCAATATTTATAGTTTTCCCATGGCGTCTAGCCTGGACGATGCGTCCCACAGCAGACTTGCTGAGGAGTTGCTGGAAGGGCATTGAAGAGGCAAGGTTACAGGAGCATTATTCCGGTATTTAGATCAGGATCAAAAGTAACAAAAGGGCAGTTAATCGGTTTATTCACCTGTCTAGGGACATTATACTTAATAAAAACACAGAATCAATAAATCAAGCAGCGCGAGGCCACATGGAACAAGCGAAAAAAGCGGGAATTGTGCTCTTTATATAGCTTTTTGATGTCGTCTAGCCAAGCTATTGGAGCCCGGTCGGGCAGCGTCTACAAATTATCCAGCACCCAGCACGTGTTGGCAAAACTAACCACTGATGACTGCCTCATTGACCTAATATACTCCAGGTCGCCAAATGGAACCGAGTTGAATCCCACATATGGCGCTTGACGATCGATTTTGGCAATCACTGCAGCATAATCGGTTTGGCTTTTGTCATGCTTTGCACCCATTCTATCGAGACCACGTAGGATGTTCCGCAATTCGAACAACATTTCCCGCCGTTGATTGCACTGGTTTGCGATACACACCAGTCGGCATACTCTGGTCGTCAGCTGGCACAGTTGGATCTGCTGTTCAACAATAGCTAAGCTTGCAATTGATCCTGTTATGCGTTGCAAGAACACAGCAAAGTTGACTTTGTGGAGCGTGTATTCCGTAGTGTCGTTATCACAATCACCACCGTAGTTGCGGCTGTCCACGCTGTTCTTATCAATCATTTGCCAGCTGGTCCTGATATCGTCAAGCCGCTTCTTTGACGGGTGCTGATGTGCCAAGAACATTTGCCAGCTCTGTTTGTTTTCCAGCTTTGCTAGCTCCAATTCAACTGGTTTGCTGAACCGATCCCACCATCGTTGAGTTTTGTGTGCTCCAAACTTGTTTACAGTCTTTAGCAACTTGTCAAACTGCTTCTCCACCAGCTTGCCGTGCTTTTCAAACGTTGCTTCAGCTCTGGCACACCCTTTCAGCCTGTCCAGCGCAGCCAACAACTCGTAAACAAACTCCGTATACGCACATTTAAACTGCAGTACTGCTGCTTCTCGTACTTGCCGCTCGGTTTCGTCCGTCAACGGGTCGCATCTCGACATCTTAATGCTCTGGTCCTTCGCTTTTTGGCACTTTGCAAAGTAGTTTAGCTGTTTCTGTGCCTGTTTGAAATGGCTCAACACAACCTGATTCAGCCCGTCCAGCCGCTCAACCACCAGCAGTGCTGCGGCTTGCAACTGGCCCTGAGGTTCTTCTATCGCAGGCATGCCTTTTACATCGCTATCCAACCGCATGGTTCTTTGCATCATGTCCACTTGGTGACTCCAAAAATCCAAAAAAAAAATCCAGCAGCTCAGGCAATAGTTGCCATTTTGACCATGAGACCGGAATCATGGTCTGATGCAGCCACGCATCAGCCAACAGCCTCGCGCCCCGAGGTCCGTGCCGGGGCGATGGGTTCATAGCGTGCGGCTCATTGTGCCACTTTGTTTCAGATAGCAAGGGCCTGATAAAATCCCATCCCAGTCGGAGTCTCGGCGGTGGGAAATTTTTCTTCACACAATTCAACATGGAGCAGATACCGATTGTACAAGGGCTGGTGAACAACCTGTCCAACGAAATAGACGGGCTGGAGACAAAGCTAGAACCACTGTTGAAGGCGCATATTTCTCAACAAAAGTTCAACACGCCCAAAGAGCGAGCCGAGTTTTATACTTTTTTGGCGTACGCCCTGGATTCGGTCATTTTTGGTACGTACACTAACAGTTGCAATGGCTAACGATTCGCAGCATATCTTAAATCCAAAGGAGAAGACACGTCCAAGCATGAGATTGTGAAGGAGCTGGAGCGGGTCAAGTCGTACATGGCCAAGGTCAAGCAGCATGGCGAGCAAGAGCAGCCGGCTGCGAAGCCGGTAACCAGCGTCGACAAGCAGGCAGCAGCGCGAATTGTGAAGCACCATCTGAACGACAACGACGACTCGTATCTGGCGAAGATGGCGCGGTCGTCCAAGTAGTGTACATAGCAATGTTATTTATTTGTCGGTGCCTGCGGCGCTGTCCTTCTTTTTTAAAACAGTAGACACTGGGGCTCGTTGACCGCTTTTTTGCTTCTTTTTCTGGAAAAAGAAGACATAACCCTCCCGGCGATGTTCTTCTTTTTCAAAAAAGAAGCAAAAACGGTGCCTGCGGCGCAATGTCCCTTAGGGTGTCGTTCCTCTTTTTTAAAAAAGAAGCAAAAACAGTAGACTCTCTGCCGGTGAGCCGCACGCCGGCTTCACAAGCCAACCTCGGCTAGCACGCACGCCAACGCGTCCCAGGAGTGGAGACCAGACTTCCCAACTGTCGACTTTTTTCTCTCCACTCTACCACCACTCACCATGCTCGACGGGATCTCAGGATTTGTGCAACGACACCGCAAAAAGATCTTTGTGGCGACTGGCATAGCTGCTGGGGGATACTTCCTGGTCGACTATGTCAAGACCAAGTTCTTCGAGCTGCAGGACCGACTTGCGACCGAAAGAGCAGCAAAGGACAACTTGAAGAGACGATTCGAGCAGAACCAGCAGGATGCCACTTACACCATAATGGCTCTGCTGCCCACCTTGACGAGCCAGGTGATTGAGAAATACCAGGTGGAAAACATCACCGCGGCGCTGCAGGCCAAACGAGGCGAGAAAAACTCGGATCAAATGACCGAATCGACCCAGACATTACCAAGTGCATCTTCAACAAATAATAATATTAATGATACTAACGACTCATCATCGACCAATACCATCACCACAAAGTCCAAGACGCAGCTGTGGAAACAGCTCAAGATCGAGAGCTTGACCCGAGCTTTCACTCTGATCTATTCTAGTGCATTATTAGTGTTTTTCACTCGACTACAACTGAATATATTGGGCAGAAAAAACTATGTATTATCAGTGTTGCAGCTGGCAGAGGAGCAGAATGCTGGGCTCAAGTTGGAAGACAACGACCAAATCATGGAGGTGGAGCAGGAAGAACTGAGAATTAATAGAACCTACTTGACTTTCAGCTGGTGGTTGTTGAACAAGGGATGGGTGTCGTTGAGCGAACGAATCCAGGATGCAATTACGAGCCATTTTGATTCAATCAATCCACGGACAGATCTCGATCTCAACGAACTCTCGGAGCTTTTTGGCAAGGTCCAGTACATGATTGACGACCCTGCCGACGAAAGTGTCAACTTTTTGGCCAATTTGTTGCCACCTGTAGAACTAGAATCGTATGTGCTAGCACAAGCTCCAACTGCGGAGATTAACGGTGAAATCGACCAGGCTCTGCGAAAGCTGTTAGACGAGACTGCCGATTTCATCGAATCGC
Organism: Blastobotrys proliferans; assembly: GCA_003707485.3. Classification (NCBI taxonomy): domain Eukaryota; kingdom Fungi; phylum Ascomycota; class Dipodascomycetes; order Dipodascales; family Trichomonascaceae; genus Blastobotrys; species Blastobotrys proliferans. The sequence continues at coordinate 6,940 of PPJI03000112.1, forward strand.
CAAACGCCAAGGACGTCATTTGTAAACTTGTTCATAGCGGGCTTTCGGTGTTTGTTGGCAAGATTGCATCGTCACTGTATCCTTCTACAGGCACAGACAACAGGGTGAAATTGGCAAGCATCTTGGCAAACATTACTCGACAAACCCAGGGAATGACAGGCGGATCACCGTTTGATCCAAACGAATACATCAATGCAATGATCAACGTACCGCAGTTGGACGGATTTTCAGCTTTGGTTTATTCAAATTTTGATTGGTCTAATTTAGGATTGGATTAGTTATGTAATAAATATTATTCATGCTTTCGTTTTATCGAGCCACGACGATGTTTGGACACTATCGTTTTGACACATTTGACCATGTTTCGATGCACAGTGTATTCAGGATCGTCCATTCTACCGTCGCAAATCTGCAGCGTGGGACTGAGCTTGGATGAAACCGAATGATTAGAAGATGAACCGCCAAATGGGAAGGAAACGGATTTTCGTTCTAGCGACGGCACTTCAACATCTTCGATATACAAGTACACCCATCGGTGATAATTAGTTACAATTGCGGCTTGGCATCCTTCGTTTAGCTGTTTCAGCGAATTCATGTAGTGTTCAATTCGCGGTTTGTTAGCTTCATCAGTATAACCTAATGAATACAAAGGATCATCAGCACAGACAATAACGGCAACTAATCGATCATTGTTATCGGAATTGTACACAAAACCATTCGGCTGTTGGAAGGTACCGTTTTCGTATCGATACATGACGATATCAAGAGGGGAACGGGTATGAAGAGACAAGTCGCGACGTGCCATGTGTTTTAGAAATGCATGGACCTGTTTACTTGTTTCTTCTTCGATTCTTGATCGCAGCTTACATTGCTCGCAATGATACTGTTTTTTGGGTTTCGGCGATTCAAGGGTAGCGTTCGACGTTGAAGGGGATCCTGGGGGAGAAACTAGCCAATTAAATCCTTGAACAAGTGCATTCATTATTAGTTATGTTTGATGAAATTTGAAAAAAAATTTGTTGGAATTCCCCTGATATTTATAGTTCGAGATTTGTCGGCGTTAGGGCCGCATCTCCGTTAGCGCCGTGCGTGCGGTTGTCAGGATCACATGATGGGCAAGTGGCTGACGACCGCAGCGCTTTTTGCACTGCCAAATCAATTTAACATGCAAGGCTGATCATGGTGTAATGGTGACTCTTTATGCAGCGGTGAGTCAATTGGACCCTTTATGTTCTATGCCACGTTTTGCAATCTTGGCTTTGAGTGAGGGCAGTGGCGTAGCGGCATTTGTTGATCAAGATAAATAATTTTGTTCACAGGTATGTTTGACAAACATTTACCAATTTTAAATATATTTCAATAGCAAGTATGTATATTAGCGTTTTTACATTCACATAAATGGGCCAGAGGATCTGTTTGTGGCAGTGTTCTAGAAAAATGCCTGAAAACCTGTTGGCATTGAGAGCAACTGTTCAGGACAGATGATCGAGAACGTTGTCACAAAGCTTGGCGGTGACTGGATTTTCATGGTGTTGGTACATTGATAGCTGTAAGGGGCAATTTTAATAAAACAATAGCTTTGGCATTGCTGCTCTATCTAGAGCTGCTTTGGTTGTTGCAGGGTATACGGCTTAACATTTTTGTTTCACAAGTCAGACACCGGTGGAACAGTTCTCTTTGCACTGGTGAAACCCAGGAAAACAGGTTCTAATGTTGCTTTATTTCGGGAATCTTGACATTTCCGGGTACAAAGACACCCATTGTGTCCGTGGATGTTGTCGCGGGTGGGGCCCGTGCAGAACTTTGCACAATGGTGCTTAATCCAAAGTCAAATGCTTTCACCACTTTCTTGCCTTCACTATTTGCTGGCAATCTCATGAAATTGGACGGTCTCAGGTCGTTGTGTAACACTCCATAAGTCTTTCGCAACGATCGCGCACATGCTTCATACTCTTTTTGGGATGCTTCTTCACCCTCTAACAGCTCAATGCCCAAATAGTAGTATGCACACCCTTTGACGGTAATCAAACCATATTCTATTAAATGCGGCCATAGTTCATCATTGTTGTTTTGTGACATCAAATGCTTGTAGATCATTACCTCGTTGAAAAAGAGCCCTTCACCGAAATCATCAGGATGTATTGCTTTTGCAACAAATGTCCGGCCCGCATTGGTATGCTCCGCAGAAAGTTTGTACACCGAAGTGGGCTGTTCCTCCATCTCTTCTTGCAACACTGCATGGACTGTGAAATCATCAAGATTTCTCCATGTCCAACTGGTGCCAAACTGCTCTGTAAGTTGACGAGACTGTTCATATTCTTGATGGGCATTGTAATAGCGTGCACATGCATCATAAAGCTTATTCACCCGTTGATGAACCTCTGGCCGCAGTGTAACATGACGATATCCAGGTAGCTCTGTTCCTTCTCTGATGGCTCCGCTGTATTCATCCAAGTAGTCTCTCAATCCCTCGACCTTTGCGTACAGCTGATTTACCACAGCACAAAGTATCGCATACGCAAAGGTGCCATCTTCCCAATGGGCGCAATAAACACTGTTATAACGCACTCTGATCCTCCTTCGCGATTCATCATCCACCTCATGTGACGATTCCACCTCCTCAATACAATTCTGTAGATTGGAAACAGTACTTGCATCAAATGACAGCATGGTAATGCCAGCAGCATCGCACACAGCGAAAAGTTCGCTTTTGTTCATCATTGCTTGTTGAAATGCTTGGTCAGCAGTGATATCAAATCTCTCCATGGCTCTTCCTATGTTGTTTGTAGAATCTTCCACACGAATACGCCGACAAATCTCTTCATCAGTGGTGTCGGGTCGGCAGTTGCGTTGGCTCTTCAAATGAAGTCCAGGTGTTACTTTGTGATCAGCACTCTTCAATTCGATAGTGAACAGGCTGAATCTGTCGGATTCATCGCCATTGTAATTTAAATCCACAAAAAAATTGCAATCTGGTTTGGTTATGTATTGCGGGATCCGGTTCTCAGCCTGCTGATCAGGATACAACCTGTCGTGGTCTGGGTATGGGATGCTCGCTGTATTCCCCTCGTATTGAACCTGTAGATTTCCAAAGTTCTCCAAACCCCTTAGTTTACGAAGAAAACTAGCTCCTCCTTCACATAAATTATCAAAATATGGCTGCATAGAAACGAGCTCCTTCGTAATCTTGACGCGCCTATTTTGCGTAAACGTATCAGCAAAAGCGTCGATAGCATTCCGCACGTCCTGGTACGTGTTTGATCCAAGCAAATGTCGCAGGTTGGTGTCATCAACTATTCCTTGGCTCTTCATCCCCCACTCGTCATCGAACGCCTGGATTGTATGGGTTATTGGGGGTAAATGTCGTCTTAAACCTACCGTAGAAATGTTCGGATACCGTAAGTCCATTTGTAGTTGACCCCAGAGACTTTCAATAGTCTCTGGATCGTAAGCGATAGAGGAAGGCAGTGAAGTGTGGTCCTCCAACCGTCTTTCTTCCAAAACAAAGGCCTTGTTGTTACGCCACCGGTTTACGAACCCTTGCTGTAATTCATTGATACAGGCATTAACCTGTGCGGTGTTCATCTCGCCGAATAAGAATCAACAGTGACAAAAGAGAGGAAAAGTGTGGATGGAGAAAGGGGATTTGAGGTTTGATGATGGAGGAGATCTTCTTCGACCGCGGGGTATGCCTCAAATTGTTGCATATGTCAGTTCAACCCTTTTGTGGCATAAAAAGTACGATAGTCATCATCAAATGGTGTCGACCGCCACAAATCACACTTCACCACAGAATTGTGCCACAACAGACTCACCCAATGCGGTCGATCTTCCCCCAATCGGAGGCCGCGAAACCATTTTGATATGCAGGGCCGTGTTTGAAATCTAACTACCACATAGAAATCTAGATGTGTGGGTTCAGTGATGTTTAGAGATGCGGAATGAAAATCAAATCCGTTCAAATCCGTCCACTTCTGATTATGCGGCTAGTCCTTTTTTTTTTTTTTACCTCTTCAATGTTGTTAATTACAACACCTGATACTATATCTACTTAAAACCAGGCCGAGTGGAGACTGACTTCACTCATTATGCTGGATCGTGTGCCTGTGTGTCTTTGTGCTCGATTAAAACAATGACGCATATGGAACAGTCGGACCGCATTAACCCTCTGGCCAAAGACTGGGCGCTGTAAAGATATAGAATTAAGAGTTTGAAAAGAGATAAAAGAGATATGAATACAAAGAAATAATAGATTTTCTTCTTAATTAATTACAAAACCATAGTGTTCCCTACTCCTTATATAATATTTTGTCTGTCCTCAATTAACACTTCAATCTAGTTATAATTACTTGGATTTCCATTTACAATGTTCAATTGCTATAATGTCTTCTTCTGGTACTTATTTCCAGTGTGACATTAACCAAGTAATTGACTAGATGTCGTGTCTTAGTGAGACACTTCACTCCAACACGCTGGAAGAACGATTCCAGGAAAGAAAGATACCGCCGAGAGTCCACGGAACTAGAATTCTACCGTCATATGAATAATCAGATCGTTTACCAAGCTCCGAGCTGGTGGATATCGTACTAGATTTTTCAAGGCAATATTTGCCTTTGAAGAATGATTGCTAGTGTCTGTGAGACACGATACGGGCTAATAAGAGTACAATAGCTGCGCGAGCCTCACTCGACACCAAATCGTGAAAAGTTGGGTAACCGAGAGGGATAGGGTTATTTAAGTGGTACACTCAATTGATGAAAGAAAAAGCTTCGGTATTCTAACATCTGGTTAGGTAAGAGCATCTATTGATATATGTTTACGTTAGAATCTATCATCTGGTTATTAGCAAAACACTGAAAAGTCAGGTGAGGCAACGGCTATTTAGACGTTTGGAGCCTTACTGTGTCCCTGAAAGACTCTGTAACATGCATCGTGAGCTCCATGAATCACCTTGGTCATGGCACACCGACCTTCACCGGCAGAATGTTCTTACCGTCAAATCAACAGAATAATTGACGTGGCAATGCATTAATTGACTTATTTCAACGGGCCAAGACAGAGGCACTTTCCATGGGTGGTTGGATATAGTGAGGATCTCTACTATGCCGACAACATCGTTCGCAACCAGATCAAAGCCAAACCGAAAGAATTGGCAAGTTAGATAAAGTAACATGAGATTGGCACCCAGGATGCAACAATCTGGTACAAGATCTGGTTCATCCTTTGCTTTTCCCAAGTAAAAAAGGATTCACCAGGCTGGAAACTTTGGCCACTTCGTGCATGTCTTAGCCATGTTCACATGGAGCTAATTAGTACCGGAATTGAGTCACTCTTGGCGAGTGCATCTGTCGCGAAATCATGTTTTCACATAGTTACCAGCAAGGGATTTTGAATGAGAAACGGTGGCAGTGTGCTTTTTTAATAGCACTTAGATGCACCATACAGGTGAGGGTCGAAGTATCTTGCGATTGGGAAGGACCCAGCTGCCCGGTTACGGTTACTGGTTCGATAATGATTGATACGCTCTTAGGGTTAATAATGCTACATTCGAAGTGAGTGAAATGGTCGTCTATTTGTGTCATGACTTAGACCGCTGCAATCCACATCAAGTGGCTGAATATTCAGCTGGGATTGTCCAATCAGGCGACTTTTCACAGAACTAGTCGCTAATGTCAGAAAGAATCAGATATAGGATACTACATATTCTGGTGTTGGATCCCTGATTACCAGACACGACAATTGAGGCATATGATGCAGCACCAGTCGTTTAAACAGAGCTTGGTCAACATCAGAGTATATATCGAGAGTACGCAAGCAGGGAAACCAGACATCGGGAGTATCGTCAAATTCGCTAATTTCCAAGCCAACAGCTATCTCGTGAACTAGATCCCACGGTCCTGAGCTGTTGAAGGTACAACAGGATATCATCAGCTCTTGCAGGTTTCTGCACTTTTTGAAATTTTTAAACAAACGCATCCCAGTTAATGGTTCATTGCTGTGCGTGACCAATCTCAAATATCGCACAGCGGGCATGCGATCCGTCAATTTTTCAATCCAATCGTCTTCAACTCGGGACACCCCAATCGTTAAATGCAGTGTGTCGATACCATTGGCACATTCTACTAGTCGCAACAAGCTCTGGTCAAGAGTAGGCGAACTGTCTCTTTCCCAATCAATTGCATCCAAATGCAGGGCCTTCAAATGACGAAACAGTTCACCAAGATGGTCCCATTGCACTAGTTTGTTGATCATCCCCGGAGTCAAAACGAGCCTCAAACCGGATACACATGGTAACAAGGCAGGGAAATTGATCAATGTGTCCAAAAATACAATAGCCAGCTCACCTCTTTTGCTGCCGAATATAGAAAACGTAAAGCACATTGTACTCACCATAGAGTCATCCAGCAACGTCAACACCTTTTCCAAGTCAGACCCATCTGTAGAGTTGCCCTCCAAGATTTCCATATCCAACAGAACACTGGGATTAGCTGCTATACATGACGGCAGAAAATCAGCCAACGCACTTGCCCAACCATTCAGATGAATTCTGTTGATAGCCGGACAGGTTTCATAAATCGACAAGAATTGTGGTGCACCGATATTGCTATAGACTGGAGTTTCCAAGTGCGTCACGTTTCCCAGATCAAGATTGCTGTACGGTTTCCAGCTGGCATTAGGAATCGTCGGGACGGAAATTGACTTCACCAAAGAACTGTAGTCATTCTTAGTAACCCTTTTCCAGTTCAACAGCTGGTCCAGCTTGTCGAATGAACACTTGCTGAAAAACAACTTGGACGCCCGTTGATACCACAGTTTGTTGACCAGCCTGGCATCAGCCAGCTGTATATCCATCCAATACATTTCATACTCTGTTTCAGTTGAGTATTCCAGTATAATGTCCAGCAATTCGGCAGTGCTGAGAACCTGCTCAGCTGCCGAGTTGAAGTCTTTTACATATGTCAATACATCCGACTTTGAAAATGAAATCGAGCTGACCTTCCCGTTGTGAATGCTTGCTGACCACACACACGGACTGTAGTCACTGTAACCGTGGGTCTTTAGTCTTTGAAGCACCTCCAGTTTCTCCACTGTACAATGCCTAAAAAGGACACCAGTAGCCTCAGAGCACCACCCCCGATTAACCAACCTGGCACTGTATAAGTCTTTGTCATTTACCTGGACAAGAATGCTGTTCACCAGCTCTGGTGTTTTCAGTACTGCTTCCATGTGGGGACGTGTCAGGAGGTTCGGAACCGTCCACACAACACGGCTCCAAGAAGACTGCGTGCTCCCCATCGTGTACTGTTTTTGCTTCTTTTTAAAAAAGAAGAACACTTTGGAATTCCAGAAAAAGAAGCAAAAAGCGGTAGAACAACAGCCGGGAAACGAACCAAAAAGCCGCACCACAGTCTCAGCCTCACCGGCCCCAGGGTGAGCGCCGCGAAAAGTAAAAATTTTTTGATCACCGACGACTCCATCAAACAATGTCAGATATGAGCTTCAACATCCTCAAACAGGTAGGCAATGCACGGACAGGCACGTTCACGTCAAAGAGCGCAGTCTTGATAAACACTCCCGCCTTTCTGTGCCCAACGTCTCGCGGGTTTGTGCCGCATCTAACGCCAGATCATGCATCAAAAATCAACCATGGCTCCGGCATGTACTTTGGAGCTGAGGATTTCATGGACAAAATCGACACATCAGTGCCCATGCTGCAGGAAAACTTTCCCCCAGCTCGAGCACTGATGTGTGTTCCTCAGGCAGACCCCATTGTCATGTCTGTGCGACGTCCAAACCCGACATCGCTTTCAATCCCCAACAACGACACCGCAATCAGCATCAGCACAATCGAAGGCACCAAAAAGCTGCCTGTGGAAATGTTTCTAAAGTTTATCAACCAGATGAAGCCAGATCTAGTGCTAGCCCCTCCGGATGTACCAAACTTGTCCCCTGGCCTGCCAGGCAACAATCGAGCTCGAAAGATGGCCCTGCGAACCGAAAAATGGCTGTTGAGCACATTGCAAGCCTCGTCAGCACCAGTAATTGCCCCAATGCTTCCAGGAGTGTCTCAGTTGACCCAGAAGGAATATCTTCAGGTGGTACAGGACAATGCTCACAACATTGCAGGGCTCTCGTTTTGGCAATTGACCGACCAATTGTCTGATAACCCAAAAAACTTGATCGGCCCAGTGTTGGACTTGGTCAAATCGTGCGGACTGGACCGGTTAATGCGGTTCATGGCAGTGGACTGTCTGACTCCACAAGCCATTTTGGACTCGGTGAGTGGCGGCTACGACCTGTTCCAAGGGGATATTGCAACTCAATTTACTGATCTTGGCCTAGCTCTGGATATCACCTTTCCAGCTCCAAAAGAGACTGAAATTCCGCTTGGATTCCGGGATCTGTGGGATGACATGTACATCAACGACCTTGGGCCCTTGAGCGAGTCGATCGAATCATGCGTGCAGGCCCATCACAGAGCTTATATTAACCATCTATTGAAAGCTAAAGAAATGACCGCCTGGGTGTACCTCCAGATGCACAACCTGCATGTGTTGCACCAATTTTTCCAAGGAATTCGAGAATCGATCAAGAACGGCTCGTTTGAAGCAGATCACAAGCAGTTTGTCGAGACTTACGGTTCAAATGATGAGTTACTAACACAACTGTCGCAATTGCGTCAGAAGAATGTGGGACCCACCATCAAGGGTCACACCTCGTCCAAAGAGAGGTTCTAGTTGACAAAGGATCCTGTATTAGATTTTGTATGTAAGTTAGCAGACAGTTGGAATAACTAGGTTAGAGGCTACCTCTGACTTCTACTGTTTTTGTTTCTTTTTTAAAAAAGAAGAAAACCCGGGCAACCGCCTATTCACTGACTTGCGACCTGTAAGAGTAATTTCACACATCACTAGGAAATATAAATAGGCATGTACTTTCGCTCAGTGTACAGAGGGAGTCACATAACTTATACATATACAACATAATAGCTTAGCTAAGCATTGTCTCTTTCTTAGTCTGACAGTCGGCTGTGGCGCGTGTGTGGCGCAACTGTGTTCTGTTAAAAATTACTTCTCTATATATGCATCCTCATTCACCTCCACCTCCTCCTCCTCATCATCATCATACTCAAGAGTAAAGTTGGTTTCGGCAGATGTTGAAACTTCGTATTCACGAAGCAATTTGATGAGGTCCTCAAGTGACACCGATCTATCAGGCACTTCACCGGTTTCCTCATCAACGAACCTCACATTGCTGAAATTTATAGCAACAGCTCCCCTAGTTTGGAATATCACATCTTTCGGAGATAATCTTCGATGTTGAATACCATATGTGCTTAACAAAGCCCGTCTCAATCGAGTGACTGTATTTCTTGACATGATATTCCTCAAGTTCGGCTGGTTTATTCCAGGCTCAGCTTCCACATGGATAAAAAACCCGTATAATTCTATTCCAATATTATAATAAGAATAGAAGCCAAAACTTCGGAATCGAGGTGCAACACGTACCGTTTGGGGACGGCTATTTATCCTATGATAAGCCTCAAGCTCATCGTAGATCCCTACAATGGTATCTAAGTCAATTTCAATCAAGTAACGGTAAGATCCATCTTCTTGACGAATTTTCCTTCTGCCATCTTCATCTCGCTCGATATCCATATAATCTGAGCGATCTGAGATATCTATCTCCTCTTCAAATTGCCACATACTGGTATTTCGCTCTTTGAGCCATTCCATAAAGCTCCTCTGAAACCTGGCCTTGGATTGCAAAATATAGCGATACACCAACCCATTATCTCTTTCGTCCGAACGTTGTCGTATATTGTCTCGGTGTTGGAGAGCAGGAGGGTGGTCAAGAGAAGGGGGAGGGTCCTCACTTTCATTACCTTCTTCATCATTCGGCCCCCTGGGTCCACTGGGATCATTTTCATCGTCATTCGAACCACCGGGATCGTTGTTGTTATCATCATTTGGCCCACTGGAGTCACTATTATCGGCATTTGATGATCCACTGGGCTCATTATCACCGCCCTTTTTACCACCGCGGCTGCCGCCTTCGCCATCTGAATCATCGTTTCCGGATCTGACCTTTACAGCCTTGGGGAAAATGTCATTGTAATCGCTCTTAAACTTTTCGCCGAGGGCATTAGTTAGAAGGTTGATATATTCAAGTAGGTCGTTGTCACTTTCAACTTTGTTATCATCTGGAAGAATGCCCTTGAGATAAAACATTACCACAATGTTCATCGCAACAAGATTGGCCAGTCCTCTTACGATTTTAAAAGCAAAATTTTCTTCATCATCGATATGCAAGTAATCTGAGAATTCGAGGCTTGGCCCCAATTCAGATTCCGGGTTAATCAGTTTGGATTTCGGTTCAGGTTCATTTTTCTTCTTCTTCCCTTTACCTTTCTTCTCTGGCGGCTGTTTTAACGGTTTTTGTTTCTCCGATTCTCGGAACAGTTTGTAAAAAGTGCTAACTCTACCGCACTTACCATGTGCCGCACCAACGTCAGCAGAGGCTACATAATCCTCCTCCTCTTCTGGTAGAACCGCGTATTGAAGCTGTGACCAGGTGCCTTTAAAGTCTTCTTTTTTTCTAGAAATGAGTGCCATGCTATGCGAACACCCGTCTCCAATGCCAACAGCAGTTACGCAAGCCAACTTTCCATACTTTTCCGGCAAATCTTTTAAACTCTCAACAGTGGGGAAAACCTGGATAGGGGCCCTTCTTAAAGAATCCTCAACGCAAGGAGGAACAACGGACTGTCGCATGGCTTTGCTAGCATTCCTTAACCCATTCCCGCACTGACTAGCTTTCGATCTACGATTGTCCCATTTTACAATTGAGTCTCCATTGTGCTTCTTGTAGTCGTCCATAAACGAATCCTTGTTTTGAAGTGTATTGTCAAGGGTGTCGTCTACTGCTGCCATCCCGAGCGATATCAGCGAGCCTACTACTTTGTACTCGGCACAATATATTGGCTGCCTTAACGTTTTTGCCTGTCCATCGATCTGTACCTTATACATCATTGATACTAGGACATCACTTTTCATACCGCTGTATGTCTTTTCCTCACCCTCCCAAACCAATTGGACACTCGGCGGTAGAATGTCGTTTAAGATAGCAATTAGCGCTTTATAAAACCTTGACAGTTTACCAGTATATTCCTTCTCGTGAGTATCTTTCACCCACTCTTGTTGGATGGATGTAGAAAAAGTCGCCAGGAAGTCCTTTATCTTTTTTTTAATATCGAACATGTCGGATGGGTCCTCTGATATTTGTGCTCGTTTCCAAAGTTCTTCAAGTGTACCATTAGCAGCTAATGGGCTTTGGTCATTGTTGTCGGCGAACTTCTCAAAGTTTGAGAGGAAATGGGGAGCGGGTTTCAAAGCATCACTATTGTTATCGGCTCTTTCTATTTGATCATTCATGAATGGAGCAAGCATAAAATTAGGATAATTGCCAGAGTAAAAAAGCCGAGCACTCCGTGTGGAACCTGATTTCAATATTGTAGTCACTGGCGTCACTAACAAAGATAATAAAGCAATTATATTGTCTTCATGACGCTCATAATTCTGAACAGCTTCCGAGAAATTACGGTACTGTTCTAATGATAATGCACATTGATACAGTCGCATCATCGCAAGTGAAACATCTATCTCGGCGCCTTCCAATATATCGCAAGTCTTACGACCTTCTATTACCAATTGTTGAAGCTCCTCTACCTGAACGGTTGCATTGCTTCCTCGAAGCTTTTTCATCATATATTGCTGGATACTAAAAACACCTGATTCTCCATCTTCTTGAATCATTCCAACGATATTTTTAATCGCCTTTTTGCAATCTTTATGAAGTTTGCCTGCTCGTTCCCCTGTGTCCAATTCTTTCAAATGCACAGAACCCGTCAAATACTCATTTAATACTTTCAAAGTTTCTGTATTTTTAGTTTTTCTTAGCTCAGTTAACAACTGTTCCGAGCCATCATCTGAAACAGACAATTTACGCTTTGGTGGCATCTTGAAGGTGTGTTATGGAATGATATTATGAAGAAAGCCTCAAAACTGAATCAACCGGATAACGGAGGCCCCGCCCTGCCCCATCCATTGACCGTGTCCCCGAGGGACGCGGACCTTGACCGGTTAAACGACATCAGCGGTACCAATCATTTATGTCGGGCTGCCCGTGACCAATCAGCTCACCACCTAAAGTGGCCCTGAGTGATCAATTGCATCTAACACGGCCCCCCGTGACCTGAACAGTTAATACCAACAATTGCCTGCCCTCACATATTTGAGTTCTGTCGCATGTTGCTGTATCCTTCTCATGGTACAGAAATGGCACCGCTCCCCTGATACAATTCGTCCAAAGCAGCGGTAATGTAGCTCTCTGTAAGAGATCTGGGACTATAACCCGTGAAAGCGGCATAACGGTCAGCAAATCGATGTAAGCATACAAATGCAGTGCACGCCGCGACTGCAACGTGCGGTTCATGACTTCCAAGTCGTGTAAACTAGGACAGAACTAAATGAGTTACAACTTTCAATGTCCAAGTAGGTACAATAAAGTAAGATGGAGTTAATCCACGGGTCCCCAGCACGACAAATCTGTCTTGATAATCTTCAAAACAATTGGGGCGGGAGCATTGGATCGCTTTTTTTGCTGACAAAACACCTCGTGGGATACCGTGACCGGATCTCAGCCAAAGGGGTCACTGTTACTACCTCTAGATACTTGATACATCTCCCAATTTCTAAATAAATGATACACATTTCTCAAGCACGTTGAATAGACTGCCATGAAAAACAATTTATAGCCCACCTTCGCTGTAGTCGTATGGCCCAAAATCACACAAGACCCTTGTTTCTTCTAGCAGTCTCAACAATTCATTCAAGTCAGCTTCAACGTCCCTATCCGATTCATCTTCACTTCCAGTAGACGGCTCAGTCTTCGAAATCTCTATATCGAACAATGCCCGGAGGAACCGAACATTCCATGACTGCAAATCAGCAACAATACCCTCAAACCTCACCAGTTATATCACTCACAGAATCAATAACAATTCCCGTTCATCGTTCTGGCCAATAGAAGTTGCTAGAATGACCATATTCGCTAGATTGCTGTAATATTTCCAATGTGCTACTTGGGAAATCTCAACAGAACTGTGGTCCCTGGCAAGGTCGATCTTGTAACGTAGGTCTAACTCACCATCATTACAATGTCTGAAAGCACTTGGCCCACTAACCTGCAAGCAAATAAATCTGCTAAACTTACATGAGTGGGGATGTATTCCAGCAGTTCTCGAGTGCTAGAACCACTTCCATGCTCGTGCTTTCGGACATCGTTAATGTAGTGTGTGAGGAAAGAAAATTTTAGCAAACATTTTCCACCCTTTGACGAGTTGCGTGAATTTCAGACCCCGAGATATACATACATCGTCAGGGGCCCCCTGAGTAATATCCGAAATTTGGATGTGTGGGGCACGCAAGCCATTAACCGTGCTTTCGAAAAAGAAATATGTTTGTTGACTAAACATGTCTAGCTTGGCAAGTTTCCAATTTTTAAGAAGCGCCTGTCACCGTATAGAGCTGCTTCGCTAGCGTGGACAAGAATGCAATTCTGCATTTGTGCCCATGTCAAAATCACTAATTATTTGCGGATTTACAATTTTCAAGGGCTTGTGGGATGAATACTGTCTCATTTTGTCTCGGTTTGCGAATGCCGGTGTTGTGGTTCCATAGACGCGAACACCGGCGCTACTAAATGGTAGACAAATGGCAGTCAGGGAAGTACGTGCTCATCGAAGTTTGGTATTATGGAAGAGAGTTGTGTTTTTGGCTATTAAAACATGCTCTATCTGTCGACCATCAATTCCAAACGAACAAGTGTGACAGCACTTTCACTGAATTACACAGTCCGAGAATGGAATCCAGCAGTTCTACAGTGTTTGAAGCTTTGTTAGAACTCATTATCAAGTTTCAAATGGTGCCCATGATCGGTGATCTAGACACACAGTTCTGTATGTATCCACCACGCTTAACAATACAGTCAAAGATAAACTGTCACCGAGTTGTTCAATCCATCGGGACGCATTCAATGTTGTCGATGAACAAGGCACTAATTTAAGCAGCCTAGATAGAAAATCAGACGCATAGTGGTGATGCTGGGGTGCGCCGCTCTTCTTTTCATTGTTTGACACGACACTATGTGATTACAAATCAATTCCTTCAATCAGGGGTGCACCGTGAAATCTTTTAGGTTTTTTTGATCCCCAAACACGATAATAAAGGCATATGATGAGACACAAGTCTGGTAAATTCAGCCCTGTGCTAATCTCGGAACATATCCTGAGAGTGTGCAAACATGGAAACCACACTTTGCCATCCTTTTGGTCGAATGGTTCGATATCCAACCCAAAAGTGCCTTTTGGCTACTTGGACCTTCGGACGAGTACTGACACGAAAATGACTAGCAATTAATACCTCCTGAAGATTTCTACTGTTTTTCAAGCCACTTAAAGACTCTATCATACAATCTAGAATATTGCAAAGTCGGGATATTTTTCAGTCAACTTTTCAATCCAATCGTCCCAAAAAACTTTTGACAGAGCGATCGTTCGATGTGCAATTCCTCGATCCAATTGTCATTATGTAATAACTGCAACAAGCACCGTTCCAGAATATACACATACTCCCGTTTGTGGTCCCGTACATCTAGCTTGAGACTTTTCAAATTAGGCAACAAAACACCCACAAGATGATCCCATCTGGCTAAATTGCAAAATATTGAAGGATATGAACACAGTACCAACCCAGAAACATACGGCAGCAAGGTAGGGAAATGGATTAACCTGCCAAAACAATCCATAGCCTTCTCACCGTCTTGGTAGTTGCCAAATTTCAGCTTGATGTCACAAAGATTCGATTCTACTAGCCGCTCCAGCAGTCGTCCCACGTTTGTAAAGTCGCCACTAATCGTTACGCCCAGTAAGACATCGGGGAGCAACGCATACCCTTCATGTCGATTCGGTTGATTGACGGCGCAACGTTCACGAACCTGTATCGATTGTGCTTCTGTAATACGGGTAGGAACGCCAATCTTTACCCACCAAATGTTGCTGAGATTGAGATTCCCAAGGTAAGCTAACATTGTTGCCAATGGAAACCGACTTTATCAAATGACTGTGGTCAATATCTCTGTTGTTTTTTAGTTCTTGTAGCAGATTCAGCTGTTCCACGGCGCAATATCTGAAAAGTACCCTAGTAGCCTCATCGAACCAGAGCCAACTCACTTGTAGAGCGTGCCATAAATCTGCATCATTGACATGGAAAAGAATACATTTCAGCAGTTCAGGTATGTTCAGAACTTTTCCAACGGGATCGTCTATCATTGTCGACAAACTGTGTTGTGTAAGAGGAGGAAAGAAAATCTCTCACAAACATCCTCTTTACAGTTTGTTGCCATGATGTCCACAGGTCTCAATCCAGTGGTCATGGAGTTCAGTAGCCAAGGAGCCCGGTGATTATGGATCAAGTGCCGCAAAGCGCGCGGTGTGAAAATGAATGGGGACCCTCGACGGGCCAGGACTGTGATGTACAGCAGCGGCGCGTAAATCTCAGACCACTAGCAAGTACTGTCGAACAGCAGGAGTCAAAGATTGGAACATTTAGACGACATCAACAACTATTTAAGTGGCACATTCCCTCTTTTTTTTTTCAACCATCATGGCCTCGCGCTTGGTATTGTACTATGGCTTCGCGCCGAACCAGCTCCAAGTAGAGTTTGTACAATCACTGTTCCCCAAACTCGCTTTTTATCATTTTCAAAGCGCCAGATGATTTCCCACCGCTTTTCTTTAACGGGTGGATCCCTAGATTAAAGTTTTCAATGTAGTATTTAGGTAACCAAAGGATACGCCACATAAGTGCTTAGCTACTTTTTCAACGACCTGGGGAATGCAAAAAAAAAAAAAAAAAGGTCTTGTGGACTTTTGTTCCGTTGGCTCTCAGGATTTTACACATGACCGTTTGGGCCACTTTTCGCACCTCATCACCGTTTCCCGAATGGACCCAAAATGCCCGTCAATGCATACTACGAGAGAAACGCTTTCAAGAGAAAACTACTGACCATTTACCACCGCTTGTCATAAAAGCCTTGTCGTCTAGTTAAAAGTGATGATGTTGACGCTGTGCGGCGACTAGCGGCTGCGTTTTGATGCAACCGCTACACGCGACGCGACGCGGCTTCGGGTCATCGGACCTCAACCAGAACCTGAACGCTGCCTTTTTGTGCACACCATAAGAAATAAGATCACCATCAAATAAAAATCTATAGCCAACCTATGGACAATTGCCCGGACTAAGCAGTTTATCGATCCAAACTTCATTGAAATACATCCAGAAAAACAACATCTTTGCAAGAAGCAGAAGAAAGCAAATGTTAAACTTCTCAGAGCGTAAAACCATGCTCGAACAGCAGGGGTCAAAGATTGAGAGGGGAGCTGGAATATTTGGACCACATGAAAAACTATTCAAGCAGCATATTCCCTCTTTTTTTTTTTTTTTTTTTTTTTTCATCCATCATGGCCTCGCGCTGATATTGTACAGTGTATAAGAACTGGCTTCGCGCTTATTGTAGCTCTTATTACATTTGAAAAAAACTCATGAACCTGTCAAACCGAACGGTATTTTTAGCACGAGGGAGTGATTTTCCCAGTTAGTTCAAAAAGCAGGGGGTATCGTTCTGCATCGTTGAGTTTGTTCCTGTTGAAATAACTGTTAAAAATAGCTAAACCATCATCGTCCGCATTAATGAATTGTCATTAACCTTACCCCTGATACCATGACTGACCATAACTTGTTCTTAAGGCCAATCAGACAACGGTCAAATTGCAATCTTGAATACGGTTCCAATTGTTATAATACATACAACTACATTCCACTAACCTGACGTCAAAGCAGCGTCAAACATGAACTTTCAAGCACGACAACTGGGGCATATGGTGGAACACTAGTCTTTTAAACTCACTCTGATCAAACTCAGATTGTACAACGAGAGCTCGCAGGCGTGGGAACCACACCTCGGGGGTTCATTGCCATCAAATTGATGGTCTAAATCAAAAGGATAGCCAATTGTGTGACGGTCACCATGGCACTCATAATTAGCAATTGTCACTTCTTGAAGGTTTTTGCAGGTTTTCAAACTGCGAAACAATCCCACTTCGAGTAAAGCTTCTTTGCTACACAGCTTCAGGTCCAAGCATCGCAGGTTGGGGGTGCTATCCATCAACTTTTCAATCCAATCGCCTGGAATACCTGATACAACGATGTCAAGGTGTAGCTTCTCGATGCAGTTGCCATTCTCTAGCAACTGTAGCACACTCTTTGGAGAGACTGTGTGGTTTGTGGTCGCCTTCCCGACTATATACACGCAAATGACTTAAAGTTGATCATACAAGGAAATAACCTGCAAAACGTTGCCCCATTCTGGTAGTGTGCACACCATTCGAGGATCTAAAGTCATGGATAAACTAGCAACGCGTGGTAAGGAAGAAGGGGATCTTCTTAATGTGTCAAAGTGGGCCATCAATTTCTGGTTTCTGGACAATAAGTAGAGAAGTGAAGTTCGATCTGATTAACCCTTTGGTCTTCTAGCATTCCCAATAGTGCTTCCAATTTAGAGCTATCAATAGATTTATCGACCGAAATTTCTACTTTATCCAGCAAGGCATGAGGAAATGTAGCTATGCAGACCGGCAGAAACGTAATCAGCTCGTCTACACCACCATCCAAATCGATTCTATTGACAGCTGGACAACTCTAACGATCCAATGGCAACTCTAGTATATTATCGTCACAAACTCCGATTAGTAAATGCACCACATTTTTCAGTCGCAGGTCCTCACAACTTTCCCATGTGTCACCCGTTTCAACAGCCACACTCTTCACAAAAGAACTCAAATTTTGGCCTGTTTCCTCTTTCAACCGTTAAATCCGCGTCAATAATTCTGGATTACAGATATTGAAGTGTAACTTTGAAGCCTGGTGATACCAAAGCTTATTATTATTTACGAACCTGATTTCCGGAGCTTTGACATTCCCAAAAAAAAAGGGTCAATGTCTTTAGGATCAATCATACTGGAGGATAATACTCAGTATTTCCACAGTGCCTAGGGCTCATGCAGTTGCTGGTTTGCTATCATCCATGTGTGCCAACAACTGTGGTTGTAGCAATGAAAATTAGCAGCCACCGTCGTGGATGCTTGTTGATCGAACCCAGGCCATGAAATCTCGCTCATGGTGAGTCTTCATGAGTCTTTATCCTTTGAAGAGTATCCAATTAATGCAGTGTGCAGTAAAACACGCTAGCTGCTACGGGGAACCACTCACGACTCACATGCCCGAATGGGTATAAATCTGATTCGTCTACATCGGAAAGGATGAGGTCCATTAGCACGGGGTTGTTTAGATTTATTTCACGGACTGTGGAGTGTCTGTCACGTTGTTGAACAGCAGTGCTGTCCGTCATAGTGGATTGCTGGAGAAAGAAAAAAAAATTCATAAACAAACATCTTTGTCCCAGTTTGCCACCCTCCACCTCCCGAACAAAAAAGAAAGCATAACTATGGTGTTTATGGACCTAATGTTGCTTCAGATTGGTTGTTCAACTGTTCGAATGCTGCAGGAAACCCACCGCACAGGGCGACTAGTATCTGCAAGACACACGCCGACACGACAGTGTTTTGCTTGATGGTAAATGTCTACAGAAGAACCGTAGTATTCGTACCCCCTCGTCTAAATTAATGATAAACCACATTTGGAGAGGTAACCATGCAGGCGCAACGGCAATTCCCAGCCCGCTATATTATGCTATAAAGGAGTTGAATCAATCTAGTAATAGGAACGTCCATTGCAGAGGTTTGACATGGCTCCACAACCATCAAGATGAAAGAATTGAGCATGGCAGCACGTTTGGAAAACCTCAGTACGCTTAGTTAATGGCATAATCCACGTCCAAAGCCCTTAAATACCATGTATTCAGGCGACTGAGTCCCAGGATGGGATAATTGGCTGGGCATTACCGGCAAAAGAATCACCTTTGCAGACGCTGGGTTCGAACAACCAGTTACAGTTCCTGCAGAATTCACCTTTCGAGCAAATTGCTGTAATCAACAGTGTCTGTCTGATGCATTGCGCCTTGATTCGCAGGCTAGCATTATGGATATTCGGTGTGCCGCTTCTTGTGCGGCGCAGTATTCAAGTTCAATGCGTCAGTTATGGCTGACTCACCTCTGTCTAGCTTTGGTTTACAAGCGATTTTTATTTCCTCGACAATTTGTTCTTCTCACTGCTTTCGGCCCACAAATCGCAAATCTTTCGTACATCAGTTTGGGTCGCAAATTGCAGAGAAGCAAGTTGTTGATATTAATTTTTTAGTTCATGGACCACATAACGCTCTTCAACTCCTGCACTATAGCACCGGATCCTGTCTTGAAAAATCATCAAACAGCCTGGCATTTTGCAACAGTGGACAATGTCGTGGAGGAGAAAAATTCTTGTACTCTGTCGGCATCGGGTTTACCCCTGAGTTCCAGGGGCACGTGCAAGTTTTCCGGGGCTAAAGAGAAACAGGGCTTGTCTTGAATAGCCAAACCCCGTCCAAACGACCTGTGTTGTAGTTGCAATATTGATTGAATACACGAAAAATGCGGAACCCCCCCAGGCAACCATTGCCAGTGCTCAATCCTTAATTGGCCGGATAGACGACACGTCTGGACTATCGTTTCGGCTATGGGTGCCAACGGTAGTGACATTTATGATAGACAATACATTCCCATAAAAGCCAAACCAATAACATTCTTATAAAAATCAAAACAATACATCCCTATAAAAACCAAAATAATACATCCATTATAAAAACCAAAACTATATGGACGAATTACTTCTTCCCAAAGAACCTATGCAAATCTCGCTGATTGGGGTCAACTCCACGATCTTTCTTCTTTCGAGCTTTCGGCTTAGCTGTGCTAGTGGAAGCTTCATTTGGTCGTTGCCCTGAAGCTTCATCTTTGACCCCATAATAACGTGGCAAAGATTGCTGGACTTGACGACCTTTCTTGCCTGCAGGTGGTTTGGACTTGAGGGCCCTAGCAGCTACACTGGCCCATGTTTCGGTTTCCCTCTTCGTTGGCTGTTGCTTTGACCCAGAAAGATTGCGAATGGACGCATTCGAACCTTGGTTGGCTGCCTTGCCAGAGTTGTCAACGATATCAATGACTTCCACATCATCGCTGTCGATAGCGATCGCTTCACCAGTAACGCCGTTGTCATCGTCATTACTGATGTCAATGACCTCAACCGCACGGGGTCTAACCGCTTCACTAGAAGGGGTCTTTCTGGTCCCAGTTCTGTCAATGGCTTTGACAGATTCGCTAGATCCAGTAGCCTCAACTGCATGGGCTCCAACATTTTCAACGGTACCATCAGCATTGTCTCGCAAATTTTGAATTTCTTCATCCGCAGCTTTTACGTCATCTCTTCCATTTTTATCACGAACAATTGGAACATTCTTCAAATGACTGGGAATGGTTTCGTAGATCTCTTCAAGACGTAACCCGAAATCCAGACCCTCTGCGATAATACGATATTTCATCCTTCGGGCTAAATTGTAAGCAGTCTGGGGGATCCTATTCTTCTCCTTGCCATCTCCATGTTTCTCTTTGGTTTTTTTGGTTTTTTTGGTTTTTTCGGTTTTTTTGGCATTCTGGTTTTGCTTTGGAGCATCGATCCAAAGTTCACGATCCTCTGTTTGGTACTTGGGCCAGTCACTACCGTACTTGGCCCCCAGAATACATAGCTCTCGCATATATGGCACAGTGAGGCCGGCTTTTTCCTGTTGATCCTTAGAGGGTTTACTAGCCCATTCAATAGTGGCCTTAAGCAGAACTTTCCGCTTCTTTTGAATCTCCCATTCCTCGGCTAGATCACCTTTACTGTCATAGGTAGGAGGGGTCATCAGCAAATGGAATGGAATCCTATCAACCAGCTCGGACCCTTCCTTGTCCATCCTGCTCTGCAGCAGTTGCCGGACAATGGTTCTGGAAAAGTAGTATGGTTCTCTATCACTGCCCCATAATTTTTGATTTTCTGCAAAGTACTTCTTCCACTTCTGACCATGTTTGCCTTCGTAGATCATGTCCCGTCGTTGTTCTACTACACCGTCGTCTCGCGCATACAGCTTGTCGTAGAAAACTTGCCGATGCAACTCTTTTAGCTCTGTATCCGTATTGTAATCACCAATAACATGGCCGAACAAGTGAGGATAATGCTTTCGAAACTTGTGTCTGATGTCTCCAATAGGTAGCTGTTGATTAGCTCGTAGAAATTGACCCACGACTCTCTCTGCTATCTTTCTTGCACTCTGACCAATTTTGTCGGAAGAATCCCAGATGGCGGGATGATTAGCTACATATTGTTTCCAGTCGGTTCCATATTTGCCAGCTCGGATTTGAGACCTTCGCTCTTCGTACATCTGCCGGAACTCCTCCTTTACTTGGCTGCTGCACTTCGTTTCAATCCCCCGGAAATCTAGTTCCATTTTATCAAGAGAAGCTTGGTTCATCTTGATAAACCGGGCAGAACCCAGTTCATGAATGACTGGTTCTGACTGGCCAATTCTCTTCTTGGCGCACGCGATATACAACCACAGTTTGTATTCGGAAGCGATTGAGTCAGCTTGTTCTGGACTGTCAAACACACCTGGGTTATTATCGCACAGTGCCTTACCAAGATTGAAGTAAGCCCAAACGTAGGGGTAACGCTGCACATAGTGTTCGATTGCCTCTCGTTGAGCAGGCTCGATTTCATCCGGTGGCGTGAACAAATCCAATGTATCGGCAAATTCAAATGTATAACTAGTTCTAGGAGGAAGATGAATATGGAGCCTGTCAAGTTTATGCTTAACACTTTCATAAACCTCTTCGAAGTAGTAGTGAAAGGGTTGTTTATCAACAGTGATAGTATCTCGGGTCATTGTTGCGACAAGTGTGGTGTGAAAGAGGAGAGAAAAATTTTCACTAACCAACACTTGTAAAACTTGTCACCGTATGGCTACGGACCTAATGATGCTTCATTTCGGTCGTCGTGCTGTCATGTTGTTTGGATGTTGAAGACACACACCAAGCGCGGGAGCACATATCTCTTGACCAGGTAATCAACATGCAGGGGCATGCAAATTTTTGCGTTTTCCAGTATTGGAATTCTCTTACTTTGTATGGGCACGGAACTTTTAGGATAAATAATCTATTCTATTAACTATTGTTATCCGGTCAGATCGCAATTGTTGGCGGTGAGTTCTACCATTTTGGCAGCCCGAGAAAGTTCTATTGTATCGCTAATGAGCCGCACTGAAACTGTTTCAGATGACAACAGCAAACACCAGCTCTCCGATCAAAACGCCGCATCTCTTCGTTACAAAATTCTATTACATGTAAATTTGGTTGAGGGGGAAAATTCAGAACAACCGAGGATTACAATCAAACCAAACGATCAAATTGAGCAGCGATATGTCAAGCACTGTTTATTTCGAGATCATTGCATCATGCCCTGGCTCTGTTGTCTCATTCCAAGTTCGACAAGGATGATGATCCTGTGCCTACATAAATTATCTAGTCTAATTTTGCTCAGAATGTGACGCGTACACATTGCAGGGAGACAATATACAATAAAAAGATGACCGAATCCTCTTTTACCATCCTCCTTCATCTTACTCAAAAGATAAAACCCGTCCAACTACCACTTTACTTTCCTCATCTTACTCAAAAATATGCCCAGCAAGCGAGACTTATCCGGCAGCAGTGAAGTAGGTGAGCGTCGAATTGTCAAAAAGCGATCCACTTACCAATCTGATTCTGATGCTGACGATGACATTGTTGAATTGGCAATCAGGCCCAGCAAACGTGACTTCTCCGGCAGCAGTGAAGAAGGTGAGCGTCGAATTGTCAAAAAGCGATCCACTTACCAATCTGATTCTGACGCTGACGATGATGTTGCTGAACAGGCAACTCGTGTCTTTCTCCCACGAGTGCCTTGCAACTTTATCGAAACAACCGTTATCTTGCACGATTTCTTTGTCAGAGTGATTGACCTGAAACCTGTATATGGCAAAACATATCATCGACCGGTGCTGCTGCCAATGCGAGCTAACGTCGTCAACAGGCTCGAATTACCACGCCAACCAGAACTTTTGAACATTCATATATGGAACGTTCAAAAGTTAACCGAATCGGACGAGATATACCGCCACATCATGGAACTGTATGCCGACCATGATGTGGTGGTTCTCGGCGAAACGGTCCAAGCTGGCGGAGAGTACCCTAAAGGTGTCATGGAACGGCTGGAGCGGGTGTGGAAGGCAGCAGCTAAAAAACATGGCGATCACAAACCAAAAGTGATTTGCCATGACAAATGCAGCGTTGCAGTGTTGTTGAAAGCCACTGTGAAGTTCAAAGAACATGGCAGAAACGCAACCAGCGAGGCAAAATTCATCAACGACCGGTTCATTGGCATGAGCATTACTAAACCAAATCCCTCCGGTGAAGAACCATTTCATGCTAACTTTCTTTTTGTGTATGCTCCTGCTGAGCATGCTCCAAACGTCGAATTTTTCAAGGAACTTCATGTTCATGCTGACCAGTTGAAATTGGATCACTCAACAGTGATTGCCGGGGACTTGAACTGCTACACATCCAGCAAAAGTCACTCCAACGCAAAAGCGCCGCGTTCAGACAAGGTCAATGCGCTCAATTTGTTGTCATCTGCCATGGATCCTAGTCAAGATATGTCTAACATGGACGTCGTATTGGGGTTAGTCGGAGATCGTTTGTACACCAACAACATGGTCAACGATGAGGTAAATGACCACAGACTGCGAACGCCAGAAAACATGCAGTACTTTGGGTTGTCAGCAGTCGAAATGTCCAAGACCACATTGATAGACAACTTTTTGTCTCATCATGTTGAGGCGACTAAACTTATCTTATCAAAGTCCAGAGGCACACACTTTGGTATGAGCGCATCGCTGAAACTGAAAAAGTGGAATAAAGATGATTACACTTTCCATCATACCCCAGAGTGGTACATCCCTGATAGAGATAGATCCCTATGGTACCGGTCAATCCGCTATCTACAGGGTGGAAATGCGATCGTCCAGACTCACCAAAACACCCATGGTATTGACTGCACACAGTCCGAGCTTATTGCTGAATCGAAGTCATTGACAGCCAAGTTCTTGGGCCAAGTCCAGAAGTTCTATCACGATACTGATGGGCGTCGTTTAGCTATTGCCGGGATCGACCTGGCGGAATGGTTGCGGCTTCCAATTCGTCTGCCTGAAGACCCTGATTGCTGGACTGCTGACTGGTTTCAAGAAGCTTACCACCTTCACCGTACCGACCCAAAAGCACTCACATACTTGGTTGGTCGGTACGCTCCTAGTTTTCTGCCAAGGCCAGAGCAATTGGCGATGCAGAATTTTTACTTCGCATGGGTGATGGAACTAAATGTCATTGCCATACACCGTCATGTTGTTGTTGGCCACAGATTGTACCCCACGGAATTCAATATCGGCCAATTACTAAAGAAGTCAAAATGTAATGCTTCTCTTTCATATTACCACGATATTTCTAGCGTTTTTGCAGAACTGCGTATATAAATGAAAACGTAATAAATGTGCTGTTGCGCTTAGGCTTAGGATGGTTGACGATTGTGCGTCCCAACTTGCAACGGCGAACATCGGCCAACATCGCTGGGTGCCTGCCCACCGGAGTTCCCCTTTTCTGCCGGAGAGGGTTCGGAATAGCGAAATTAACGAAACAGCACCAGATGACTTGCAATCGACCTGAACTATCTTCCTAAGGTTTGAATTGAATTTGTCTTGAATGTATTTTGATACCAACATCCATTCTCTGGTTCTGCAGCCCTCGACTAGCGGAATCCTACCTACCCTCGTGGAGGGTTTTGAGGTGCAGATCTCAGCTGTGCCTTGAGTCGATGAATATTTAGGATTGAAATATAATAATAAAAAAAATTAAATTGAATAACAGTAGTGGAACTTTGGTCACCCGAATAAATACACGGTACTGGAGGCCACAGCGCGAAGCTTTAACAACAAAAAGAAGGTAGCAATTTGGGGGGTGGGGCCCCTATTCATACTATTTGTTGGCACCCATCGAATTTCTTTTATCTTTTTCTTTCAAACCTGGGCAAAGCACTCGACTAAACGC
>PPJI03000113.1:0-31797 GCA_003707485.3 Blastobotrys proliferans
GCTAGACAACAAAAAAAACTATAAAGTGCCAGTTCCTCCTGTACATTTCTAGCAAAGGTTTCGTGCCTTGCAATTACCATGTTCTAGGCATCCAATTAGGTCAATTAGCACGGATTGAATGTTAACATACAAATTCTCAGCAAAGAGCCTTACGGTGCATCGTCAAGAGATGTGAAATTATGGACTAAATTCAGGTGCTAATAACTATTTATCTGCTATATGAGAAGGATGAATTTGACCAGGCTTGATCATTCTAGTTGTGTGTTCTCATATTGTGCGGCTCATGCGGCTCCGTTGATGTCACAGTATAGAATAGATGTCGATGCCGACGCGGTTGTACGTAGTGATCGAAGTTATCTCAACCATTACCACTCGCCCCATCACACTGACTTTGATAATGGGCGGATCATTCCCGTTATTAACAATAGAGCTTAAGAACATTGAAGCTTCAGATACGGCAGGGGGGCATTTTAGCGGTAAACCAGACCTAGTCAACTGCAACCATTTAGGAAGCGTGTGGCTTTGAAGCACTTTCGTATCAAAGAACCTTGGAAGCGAAAGGGCATGAATAGCACGGACAAACGGTTGCATGACGTGGAACCAAAGTATAACTGGTTTACAAGATTTTGGCACGAGGCTATAAAATTTGTTAAACTTCTTGGCAGTGTAAGAAGAGTTTCTGAACATGTAGCTGGCATAGAGGTGAAAGAATCTCCTAAGATGGAATTTGACACTGTTATTTGTCTTCACAACGAAGATGCGGGCGATATTGAATATGCTATCTTATTGGTCTTGTTCAAAACACTAGCGAAAAATCTACCAGGGATTGGAGACTACTGGAAAAAAAGGAAGGATGCTGTTAGAGCCTATGACGAAAGGAGATGGGGTGAAACAAATGAAGAAAAGATCAAAATCTTGAGGGACCAATTACGCCAAGAATTGAACAGAATTTCCCAGAGCAATCCAACTTTTCAACGGGATCATGCTTTACAAAGACACACACAGCAAGCAAGGGATTATTTCCATCAGGTGTGGGATGGTAGCTTGTTCGGTGCGGCCCAACATGTTTCATCACGAGTAGGCGGGAACGTGATGTGCCATTCAAACTTCAAATAGCTTGACCCCTTTGCAGAAATTTTTGTGTGACGACATCAAGTCATCGGATGTGTACAAGTGTTCGTCATCCAAGCTTGCTAATAGAGAGGTAATTGTGTTGAAGTTGCTCCACCCAGACAATAATGGTGCATTTTTGACCGAACTGCAGGCCCTAAAACGACTCAATTCCGTGCCCAGTGATCAGCGTTACTATTGGCCCAAGCTTTATTCATGGGGTGTATTGTACAAAGAAGATATGCGTGGTCCTGATCTAGGGGCCCACTTTTACACTGCCATGGAATACATCAAGTCTCCGCGTGCTGACGGTAACGAGACTGGTATTACATGTCAGTCTGAGGACATTCCAGAAACAGCTGGTGAATTCGGCTCGGTAGAAGAATATTATAATCAGTGCTGTGAGCTGACAACAAACTAATCGAACAAGGTGTAGATCACGAAGACTTCGAAGAGCTTAACGTCATATTTACAGCCGATGCCCAAGGTCCCCTGGCGAAAGCAATTGATATTGGTCAGTGCAGTTTTTTGTTAGACTTGCCTGGTGAGGAAATGTTTGAACAAAGTGAAGGAGACGGATACGAAAGTGATTTAATGTAATGATCCTTTATTTATTATTCTATTGAGCTTGTAATGTTCCCCGACGATACTTCTTAGTGAGAGGCTCCGCATCCCCAGCTAGACGACACTCAAAAACTATAAAAAGGGTCCATGTTCCTGTTTGAAATATGTACAGAGCCTCGTGCTACAATCTCTACAGTTTCATTAAACGGCTCCATGGGGTATCATGAATTTTCTTCGTTTGTCGCAATATCAATCTTGTCTATTCGTAGCTTTGGAAACTAATCACACTCTTCCGTCTATGTCTATAACCCTGTGCTTTCCCTCTACCATTCAAACAAACTGTTTTAGCTTCTTTTTTAAAAACGAAGAAGACCACCGGGACACCTAAAAGTAACGTACTCTTGAGAACATGGGGGTGCCAAGTAAGAAGGGTTTTCAGCTTGATGTACGGAGCTTGAACAGTTACAAATTGGAGTTAAAGATCTATTGCAACCTAACTTTAGGATTGATCAACAGATACACAATTTTCTCTTACTGTATCATGGTATACGAAAAACTATTATGAAGTGAGAGATATTATATATTCGTGTATTAAAATATGATATGAAAATACCAATATGATTTTCATTCAAGACCTCCGTTTTCGTTGAAGATAGAAATACGGTAGTCTGGAAACTGTTCAGCATTTCAATGCTCGACGCCAAGCAAAGGTTCCGCTTGCCCAAATTAGCCATTCGCCGCAGAGTGATGCGTTCATGATTTATCCGCATTCGTGCTATTGACAGAGCACACGACGAACTCAAACAAACATTAAACAAATTGGGAAGCCTAGTGAGTATAAGCTAAGATGTAATATGATTTCCTCTTTCCTTTCCAAAAATAATACGGTTCAAAAGATAAATCATTTCCCGAATACGACAAATCATTAATACGATCGTCCGATGTAGATCCACCTGCCGTATAAGTTAGAACTGAACATCCTGCTAATAATATAATTCCAATTGAGTAGCTTGTCTCATTTCCTATTGAGTAAAACTATGACTATTCAGCTGGCCATTCTAAACCAATTTCCGAATACCACTGGATGCCTACAACTATATAAATAACTGCTTATCCTGTCTTCAGTATTCACAATTACAGACGAAAACAAAATCAAAAATCAAAACAATGAAAACTTACGCCTACTTGCTTTTAGTAACTTTCAGTACAGTGGTTAGCGCAGTGAGAGTGAGTTATTTCATGTGGAATGATACACTTTGCCAGCATCCAGTTCACCAAGATGATGATTTCCAATTTGATACCTGTCAATTTTTGCGGGATCCTACAAAACCTGGACCCTATATTGGGAATATTATGCTTTTTGGGAATGAAGCGAATGGCACAGTTACAGGTTACAGACACTATGACAATGGGTGTACCAAGGAAGGAAAACAATTCAGCATGAAAACACTTGAGTGCAAGATACTTTATCCCGCTCCGTCGTTTAAGTTAAACAGACCTTTCAGAAAATTCCATTATTACAACAATAATGACTGCTCGGGTACTCCAGAGATACTCGAAGCTGAAATGGATTCCAAGGATTTTGAAGCAAATCAGTGCCAAATTGACGGGTCTATCCAAGGGATAGAAGGTGTTGAATATCCTGAAATTGGGATGTCTTCAGAATTCTGTGATGATGGAGGGAGAAGAAGTCGCACTGTGAACTTGAATACTGGGGAGTGTGTGCCTTTAAAAAGGAGAGATTTCGAGCGAGATATTGCCGATATTTCGTACCACATGATCTATTAGTGTGTTTCTTATTGACCAATTGATAATTTACTGGATTATAGGCAACTTCATAGCTCCCAATATCTAAGTTTTTATACATATATTTGTTCATACTATACTCAAAAATTAATATTGGTAATTACATCAGTGAATTGGCATTACTATCCAGAACTCGATAGGGTATGTTCCTGCTGGCTAGAATAATTTCACCGAGTGGAATTGCTACAGCAAGACCAATATCCATGTATGTTGAGCTGCAATGCTCATCTACAATCATTTTCAATTACGAAGTAATCCTATATAATGTGCAATTCTGCATATCAATGGTTCAACCCGAGCTTACATGACTAGCTGGATACCTAATTGGTCTTGCCAAAATCCTTGCTCGATACTAGCTTTGAATGGCGACTCTTGGATCTCTTGGCTCTCTTGGTAGTGGCTCTGTTAAAATATGGTCCAGTAAAGTGATTTGCACCGCCAAATAAGGTGCAGCTGCGACAGAAAACCAAGCTACCTCTTGTTTCTTGTATATTTTCTTGAAACCAATTCCGGTTGCTTGATGTTAGGTAAGTTATTATTAACATTTGCCTCATCTCCATTTTGATTTTCAGTGTACATCAACACTCGTTGCTTAATAACATCGTGTTCAGCTTGGCGACGTTGCTTTTCCTGTGCAACAGATTGAGCAAATTTGGAGTCACTTGGAATAGCCATGGCAGACACTTGTTGTCTAGTACCCTTTTTAGTCAATAGAGTATAAGTTGTTTTACCCTTGTTCGAATTTGTCGTATCAACAACCTCATAGGCACCTTTGAGCACCTTTCGTGAAGGTAGCGGCTCATCGAACGCTCTGCTGTTGGAACTTGGAGCAGCACGGGTTGCATTGTTTGCTCTATCTACCATTAGCTTTTTGAAGTCTCGTTCAAACTCGGCAGCAGCCCTTAAATCTTCCTTTTGAGCATGGACTCGCCTGGCCTCCATGTTCTTAATTCGCTCTTGCTCCTCACGCTCCAGCCGTTCTTGCTCAGTCTCCTCTTTATCTTGTACTTCCACCTCGGGCTCTTCCTCGTCACTATCTTCAACCTCCTGACCATTGGCTCTGGCAATGGTCTTTTGCAAGTTCTTATAAGCAGCCTTGGCAGTCTTGTAAATCTTGCATTTTGGTCGCAACAGCTCGAACACATCATGGATCTGGAATTGAACATCCATAGACAGCGTGTCTTTCGTAAACATATAGTACTGCAAGAATGCCAAATACATGTCCAACTTGCCGTCCTTCGCATCAAGCTTAGAAGCTACAGAAGGGTTCTCCAAGAGCGTGCAAATCAGCCGAATTCTGAAAAACTCGTCTGGAGGATCAAGTGGAGTGGACGCTCCAACCTTTGGCATTCCTCCAGGATGGCCAAAGGTAATGAGCAAGTACAGCGTTTCATACATCAGATCTCTTCCAATAAACCCGCAAGTAAACAGATCACCCAAATACCTCACCTGCGAAATACGCTGCTGGTTCATTGAAAACTTTTGCAACTCGAGCCCACTTCGGATCGACTCTAGAACATGGTCAACCACACGGACCGCAAATTTTGGATAATAGCGATCCAACTGCTGCAGAAAAAAGGCCATGATTGAAACATTGGCATACTTGACTTTGTGGATTTTTGAAAAAACCTTGAGAAGAGCCTTGTAAGTGTCAGCGTCATTCCAATCCATTCGCCGCAACTGACGTAGCACCTCTATTTCAGAATCAGGCGAGAGATCAACGTAGATCAAATGGCGGATATATTTCTCGATAGGTGGGCGATATTTCTGCTTCACGGCAACCTGAGCATCAGGATCTGGACGAACATAAGCCAGTGCTCCATCAATGACCGCCTTTTGCTCGATTGAAAAGTACTTGGCAGCCTTCTGGCGATCTAGAATTTGCAACATCTTGGTCATCAGCACATTTGTTTCTGGTTTTCGCAACAGATACCGACCACATCCTTCCAACAGGTTTGCCAGCGATTGCACATTATCATTGTCCAATCGTTCAGTCATCATTTTGAACTTGTTAAAGATTACATGCTTGGCCAACAACCCAAACTTGGTCAATTCGGAAATGTATCTCACGTTGAAAACTCGCCGCTGATACAGCGCACCAACTTTTCGTTTACGCTGAAGATAGCGGAAAAAGTCATCGAGGTAGTTGATAACACCTTGGGTTATATCAGGGCAGATTGGGTTCAGAGTAGCAATAAATCGACCGTAAAAGGGCAACTTGTACTCGTCCACCAATGGCACCTCTGTCAAGAACTTCAAAATCCGGTTTCGAGATGCCTTGTTGTTCAGTTGCAGGTATTCCACAGCGACTTCGTCAATAACCTCTCTAGAGGTCTGAGCAGAGATTTTGAGCAGCAAACTTTGCATTTGCTGGCCAGCTGTCTCGTCGTCAGGAGTCGCAGTACTGGTGCTTTCACCGCCGCCATTTGGATAGTCATCGTCATTATCATCCTCCAGTTCTTTGCTCTCAGCTCTCTCAGCTGGAGCTTCGTTCAACTGGTCAAGCTCTTTCATGATCTCCTTGTCCTCTTCTCCCATCTCCTCATCATCGCTCTCGTATTTCGAGGGATCTTCTTCTTCTGTCTCTGTTGCAGCCGCTGAATCATCCCCATTTTCTGTTGCTGGTGGTTTCTCTTCAGCTTCAGTTTCCGAGCTTCCCTTGTTTGAGACCAGCACCGTCAAGTCTACTAGATCTTCATAGAACTTGCGTTGCTCGTCATCATCCCAAATACCAGAGTCAGATCCTTGGAAGACCGTACCGCCCTTTCGAATCATCAATTCTTCGACAGTTTCACTGGTGAGACGCAGCTCAGGCATCTCTAGTCCCAGATAATCACTCAACACTGTGCATGCACTAGTCATTTCCTCAGCTAGTTTATACATAGTGTCATATTGAACCTTTCGTTCGTCCAATATTTTACCAGTCCTGATATACGCATCTTCATTTCTTCGCTCCAATCTTCGGGTATTTCTAGCTACATCCTGAACTCGGTTCTGCATCGCAGTCGTATACGCAACCAGAAGAGCCCGATATTTGTCCTGTACCTCCTTTTCGACCACCATGGTTGTAGCTGGCGTTTGCGACTTTGAAATACCTACCAATACCGAACCGTAGTTTTTCAGAACCATCACAGCGATCGAACTGGCAGAAAAGTATTTCATATCAAAGTCCAACACTTCTTTCATTGCAGACAGAGGAGGAGGCAAGATGTTCCCGTTAGGTGTCTTCCTAAGGGAAAAGTCAGGAACACCATACGACAAACCATCCGTGGTATTACGAAAAACAGCCACCATCCACAGCTCTATCAACACTCGCAAAGCAATCTTGTGTCGGTCTGTTCTACCGGCCATTTCTGCTGACTGGGCCTCCAAAGTGAGCTGCTTGAAATATCTTGGATCTGGGTTGTCGATACCTTGAAAAATTGAACTCATCAAAGGTCCGCTAAACTGAGCACCAAACCGTTGATGCAGAGCCGACGCCACTTCAACTCCAGTAAACAAATCCGCACTTGATTTACACTTTACCAATCCCTCTCCAAGCGAAGCAATCACCTCGCTCATGTACTTCTCTAGCGATAACGATCCGACCTCTCGGAGTAGCGTGGTTTGCTGATCTTCAGCCAGCCCAACACGGCATCGTTTAATGAACGCCGTGTTCTTCTTCAAACTCGTATCTAAGCTTTTTGCCACAGGATACACATCTACATTCTTCAGCGTTAGCGTGGTAACATACACTGTCACTTACCTGTTGCGCCATCCCAAACTGACAAATTGAGCTGTTTTAATTCTCTTCGTCGCTCATTGCGATTCGTCCTGGCAGATGTGTTTGGCTGTGCGTGGGAAACCGAGTTAGTGATATACTCTAGCTAGAAAAAGAGCCCATACCTCCATTCGTCAAATCTTGACATCTGGTGAGACGTTTACACTATAATGTTTAGTGGAAAAAAATGACGAGCTTCAACTGGGAAGAAGCATGAAATCATGGGCAGTTCGCGATGTCCGATCCGACGACATGTTGGACAGCGCGCAAAGTATCATCATGACTGAACGTGTCACGTGCAGGCTAGGTCTTCGGTGGATTTCTTCTTTTTTTAAAAAAAGAAGCAAAAAAACAGTCGACGTCTGGAGTAAACAGTCCTCAATTTCTGTTGAAAAGCCTCAGAACACCGTTTTTGGGCCCCCAAAGGGGCTCCACATCCCCTGCTGACCAAGTCATTTTGCACTACTTGGACAGCGCATAGAAGCAAAAGACTTTGGATAATTGGAATAAAGAGATTACAGTCTATCTACTGGTACTCTTAGTTTCTTCAAAAAGGGGCTGGAACATCGGTTTTTGGCCCTTTCGCTGCGAGTGAGCCGCACACACCATGTACAATGTTTTTTTTTGGCGAATTTCTCAAGAACAGCAAATATAAAATATAAATTGAAATATACAGGCAGAAGACTATTTAATATTGTCATCGTTTTCCTCATAAAAGGGCCGGAACATCGATTTACACCCGCCCCCTAAACGGCCCCACTTGATCTGGTGCCTTCCTCCATTGTGGACTGTACACTTCGGGTGGATTTCTTCTTTTTTCAAAAGAAGAAGCAAAAAACGATCGACAGTTTGACTAAAAGGGGGCGTTTTACTGTTTTTTGCTTCATTTTTTAAAAAAAGAAGACATCCACCTAAGAACATGTCTATTCTATGCTATAACTACCTAGTTTGTCTTGAATCTTTTCCACCTCCTGCGAGAGTTCTGTGAGACTCTGCTCCAGTGGGGGGAGCTCATCGAATTTACGTCTAGCTTTGGCGTCTTGCACCATTTGGCTTACGAGATACTTCTGTTCCTGCATCACAATCAATTGCTCCCGCAGACTCTGAATTTCAGTGCTACTGTCTTCTTCATGCTTCGTTATCTCATTTGACAGCTGCGAAGGGTTCCTGGTGTGTTTCTTGAGCACTTTGGGCACTGCCTTCAGTGGCAGCAGGTTCTCCTGTAGAAATTGGGCCCCGACCGAATATATCTGCTTCTGTATACGCTTTTCGGTTTCAGTTTGGGCATGCATGGTTAATAGCTTTCTTGTCATTGTTTCGTATTGGAAAAAGCTGTCCAACAACTTTTTTCGAATGGCCGTGGCCTCCGTGAGCGTTTCGTGCGGCGGAGGATGATCTGGATCGTTAATATGCTGCAGCATAACTTGGAACTTGGGCAGAACCATCTCTATACTTCGTCGCAGTCTGTTCATAGAGTCGTGGTACATCAACACCTCAGGCTTTCCAGAGTTCAGTTCTGCTTCGAAATTGCGACGAGCAAATACTGTGTCTTTACAAGTAGCACACATTCTGATACTGATATCACTTGTGTGAGGCACCTTGGCTACTCCTTTTTCGAGTTTTTCAGACAACACACTCAATTGCACATTCTTAGAGCATCCCGTGGACAAATCAGCACAAACAACTTTACCGCATATCCTACAATGATGCTTCCTTAGTGTATAACCAAACTTCTGTGTGCAAATAGGACACTTGTCTACCTCCTTGTCGTCTTCCCAAGACGCTACCGATCTCTCTGCCTTACGACGCTGTTGTATTCGGGTATAGTTCAGCAACCCCGAGTCGTCGCCAAACTGTCGTAGAGTCTCGATCAGTTTGACAAGCCGCTTCTCCAGACGGTTCACTTCTAGTTCTCTAACGTTAATTTTCTCCTGTCTAATAGATTGAAAGTCACTAAGCAGATCCCGTGATGAACCTGTGTGATCGCTATAGCCTCTTCGTGATTTATAACATGTCTCGCAGACTCTACACCAAATCCCATCAGGATCATGCTTTGCTTTCCGGGACAGCTTCATCTGATATTTGGTATGCATGCTACAAAACAGTTTACCACACTGTCTACAGTTGACTGCTCCATTACGGGCGTTCAGCGTCTTGTCACAAAGCAAATCTGAACAGCGATCGTACGACGTCTGTCTTTGCCAATGCTTCCTCGTTACTGATTCATCGGTTAATACCGGTGTAGTACTTCGTTTTGGGGTTGATTCCTGGCTCGATTCCTCCTGATCAAACAAGTCAAACTTGGAAAAGCTATTCTGAAATACAGACGTCATGGATTGCAGCTGCTTGGCCTTTTCGACCTTTTTCTTGAACCAGTTTTTCAGCTGCTCATTTTCCAGGTTTTCTACTTCACTGTGAGCATCATCCAGATGTCTATTCAGCTGCAGCAGAGTTACCATAGATTCGTTACAGATCGGACAGTTCATACCGTTCGAAGTTTCCTCCGATGTGCTCGACGAGACCGAATCCATGCTCTGAACACTTGTAGTAGGAGAACTCATCCTCGTTGGAGTTCCCCTTGGAGATACTCCTCCTCCTCCTGCTGTTGCTATTGCTGACGCTGTATGCGGAACTGCCTTCCCCAGGACTCTCCTATTACCTGAACTAGTGCTTCCACCACCTCCTGCTGCCCCTTCCAGTCTGCCGTTTTCCATTGTTTATGGGTTATTCTCTTCAGTTGTGACTTCGTTGGCCCCTGGGACAATATCAGCGATGAATTCAACGAGTTTTTATGTCAAAATAATATGCATTTAGTTGGAGTTGTATGGCTCTTTTCGGTGTCTAAGTGTGCAATGCAAGGTTGATGTTGGTGTTTAGTTAACGGTGGGTATGCACGATCAAGTTCTCCACAGTAGAAACAAGAAAAAAAAAGTGCGGCAGGTGGGGAGGTTGGGACTCGAAATGAACCCCGACGACATTTTTGAATTCAAAACCATTTTTCACGACATTCACTCGCTGGCCTGTTGTAAATAACTTTTTTTGTGCCTCTACTCGTAGTAGTTAGTTTATTTATTAGATTGCGCGTAATGGTGGTGACTTATACAGACTTGGCGTACTTCGATGATTTATTAGTGGACTGTTTGATAGATCGATTGTACTACTGGTCGCAGACGCGCAAAGTTCGAGAGTACAAGCCAGTGCGAGGAATTTCACAAAAGACACTGGTTGACATTATACAGGAAGATGTCATCAATCACGAAGGATGGTCAGTGGCTAGAGCAGTGGAAAGGTTTGTGTCGATACCATCAGTAAAAACGTTTCTGGGCCGGTTTCGTGATGTATCAACTAAGCTAGAATTTGAACGACATGTGCGACGGTATTTATCTATTTATTCTCTAGACTGCGGGTTTGGAATTGAAGTAACAGACCGCTATCTCAAACGGTCAAAAAGGCTGGAGTCGTGTGTTATTGCACGTAAGGTCTACCAGCCCGATGAACAAATTAAATATCTCGTCGGGTATTTATCGAAATTATCAGATAACGACGAAGTGGAGCTAGATAAGGGGAAAGATTTCTCTATTATTAACTCGTCTAGGCGGGGAGCCAACTGTCTAATGCTGGGCCCTGCGAGGTTTGTTAATCACGATTGTCAAGCCAATGCACGGTTTGTCAGCAATACAAAAAGCATGTTTATTTATGCCAAACGTAGAATTAACGTGGGTGAGGAGATCACTGTAGAGTATTCGCCGAATTACTTTGGGCGCAAGAACCGAGAATGTTTGTGCGTGACGTGTGAAAAACTCGGTGTTAATGGTTTTGGCAGCGAGGAGTATCGAGTGCTTGAAGATGAGGATGAAGATGAAGATGAAAACAGTGACAATGACAATGATGACAATAACGAAGAGGCTCGGAATGGTAGCGAGGATAATGACGATGGTTCTGTAGATAATGAGTCGAGGTCTGGATCTCGTTCACGGTCACGTTCACGTTCTGGGTCTGTTGATACTCCAACGACGTCCATTGAGCCAGAATCCCAGAGCTCTCTAAATTCGGAACGTGGCAGTGAGGAACCCGAGAGTCAGCAGCGAAAACATGCGTTGCGCCCAAGGAAAGCGGTTGAAAAGAAGGTAGTTCCACAGGTATTATCTAAAGAAGAGATGCTGAAGAGACTAGGGCCACTGCAACGTGTATACAACTCAGAGCCGTTCAAAGAAGAGAATAAGGAAGATGCACTACGCTGCGAGAACTGCAAAGTTCTGTTTTTGCCAGGCGAAGAGCCTCAATTGTCGTTGCAGCTCCAAGTTCGACGATACTGTCCACGATGCTTTAGACATGCTAAACTATACAATTCGTACTGGCCCTCGATGGAGCCAGAAGAAGAAGAGATCGAGGTTTACAAGACACCTGGGTCAGAGGATGATCAAGACGAGTCGTCCGAAGAGGAAGACGATGAACCGTCTTCCAAGCGACGTCTGAAGCGATCAAAGTCCCATTCGCAGCTGTGGAAGCCGGCAGTGGAGGAAGAACAATACGGCAAACGTGCACCTCCACGACGATTGAGCCAATGGATGCTGAAACGAAGAGCAGAGTCAGTCCAATCGCCGCCACGGTCGAAAATACGGCGGACTCAGAGCATGGTAGATGTCATGCCTCGACAGTCGCCGCGACTGGTCAACAAGAAGAGAAAGTCGTTTCTGCGCTAAGTAGGCTAGGTAAATATACTAATGCAGGGCTATACTCCCCGCCGAGTAGTGCTACGTCTACTGTTTTTGCTTCTTTTTAAAAAAACAAGAACACCACCGGCAGGGTGACTGTCTTCTTTTTTAAAAAAGAAGCAAAAACAGTTAACTCTACTAATATACTAATGATTGACCTTCTCAGGTTCGAAGGTTGGCCAATTGTTGAAGTCGTTCGTGCCTCCCCACTTCCATCCGTCATTATGAGAACCATGGGTTGGCCAGTACCATCCATGTCCATGGCCCTTCGTCCAGCCATCTCCAAAGTCACCATCACTTGAACTGCCACATTTGTTCACGTCAACTGTCGAGATCAGGGTGTCAAGTGCAGAGGAATGTGTCTGCGGTGTGACTGGAGTGACTGGACCTCTCCAGTCGTAGCCGAATTGGTTGTCGCTGTTTCGATCATTGTTCCAAATAGATTGTGCATTTCCATTCAGCCAGTCTTTGTACGAGTTGTCACGTACCTTGTCGTACAACACTGCAAGATTTCGAGTGAATACGCCCTTGAACTGTGGCACATCACCATTCTTCCAGCAATCAGTTCCGCATGGGTCGACGAGCACCCCGTTGTCTGACAATTGCTTGATTGCACCATCGGCAATTTGTTTGGCCAAATTGAGGTAATCGCTGTTCTTGTCGATATTGTATAATTCGACCAAACCTCCAAGAATAACCCCTTGATTGTATGACCACACTTGTTGCTGGTTGTTTTTACAAGTCTCATTGTTCAGGCCATCGTTGATGGTGTGGTTTGCGTTGATCATGGTGCTTTGAAGGAACCAATTGTACTCCTTTTCTGCCCAATCCTTGTAATAACCTTCTTTTCCTTTGACTCGCTGGGCCAACAATGCACTGACATGTAGGAAAAGTTCGTTGGCAATGGCATTCTTGTATTCACGAGCCGTCGACCAATAAACACCTCCATTGCACACATCATCACTCCATCCACTGACAATATGGGTGTGAATATCTTCTGCAGCAGCTAAATATTGTGGGTTTCCAGTGAGGTCGTATGCCTGGATCCAAGCCTGTGCCCACCATCCATCATCGTCGAAGTAGTCACGAGTGAAAGCACCAGGAATTGCAGGTGTTGGATGGGTGTTATGTAGCTTTTCCAGACCTTCAGTGTCATTTTTAATAGTCAATGAATACTCCTGAGCTTTGTAGAAAGTATTTGCAAGCACCTTCTCGTCCAATTGCTTCAGACTTGAAGGGAAGTTCTTCGCATACAAACCCACGATGTTGATCATGTTGGCGGTGTTCCACCATCCATTGAAATTTGCAACATCTGAGCCCCATAGCCCGTTTGTGGAATTGTACATTTCCAACAATTCCGAGGTCCCTGTCTTGGCCCAGTCAATGAAGGTTTTGCAATCTGACGATCCAGACGATCCGGTAGATGCGGCACAGGCAAGTGAAGCCGCACTGGCTAGGATGAGATGGAACTTCATTTTTGGTTCTTTACTTTCTGAATTGTACAAACTAAGGAAATAGAATCGCATTTAAATATCATTAAGGATTGGTGTATCCATCTGAATGTGCTCGGAATTATTATAGCACGAACGGCACATGCACCCCGCAGGCAAGAACCGCATATGTCTGTCTAACTCTGGAGGGGCATGGTATTAATTAAAGTACTTGTGGCCATAGTGACGTTTGTGGCGATGGGGCCAATGTCTTCTTTTTTAAAAAAAAGAAGCAAAAAACACCAGAACACCAGCCAATCCTGAGCATTGAACGTCTATCTTCGGAGACAGTTCTACTGTTTTCTGCTTCTTTTTAAAAAATAAAGACAGCCACAGCAGGTGCAGGGACCAGGGGAAGAAGCCAAGCCAATATTTTGCCCGAAAAAGCCTCCATTTGTAGCGAAGTGAAAAAGTGACATGACAAGAAACTAATTAATTTACACTAAATATGGCTATTATTATCACACCTGCTGTTCAACCATCTCATAAGCATGTCTTGAGCCACTGCCCCGCTGTTGCGTTTGCACTGGGAACTCGTACAGACTATAGTAGTCCACTACTTCTCCATTCAATGAACCTTCCCCACCCTCATAGGTCTTGAGCAAATTCCAACCCAATCCTTGAGGACACCAGAAGTCTGTGCAGTTACGCACTACGCCGTAGTCTGCAGGATTAGTGACTCTACGTCTAGTCTGATTTCCCAGATCTTGGGCAGTGCTGATGAATTGATCAATGCCCAACACCTTGAGAAGGCTTGAATACCATTTTCTACGGTTAGCTGCAGCAAAGGCAACAGATTCGCCTGGGGCAGTTGGAATGGCGGATGCATGGTGATCCGATGGCAAGGATGAGAAATTGTCCGCAGCCATAGATCCAAATTTATGAATGTTGGAGGCTTCAACGGTTGTAATTGATCGACCAATTTGAACCAGCTGAACAAATACAAGTACAAATACCCACGATAATTGCAGCGAATCCCACAGTACAAACTGGGTGGTGAAAGAATCATGCGTCAGAGCTTGACATAGAAAGTCTGGTGCATTTACACATTCGGCCTGTGGCAACGTGTTTGTGTAGTAGCCAAAATATAGATAGTCCATGAGCGGAAGACCAATCATAACTGCCACAATGTAAATCAGGAACATTCGATGGTTTCTTACCCCAATGACATTGTTTGTCCAAGGGCAGTAATGATCAAACTTGGCCACCACTCGTTGGCTGCTCTTGTCATATCGAGATCGCAAAGGCTTTCTAATATAAGTAATAATGCAAAAATGTTTAGAGTCATACTCTCCTCGGTCAATCAACTCCTCAATGACCTGCTTCTGCTCTGTGATTCCGGACAGCTTTGGAACATAGCCCGGATCCATAAGCATACATCTGAAGAATGCGTACAAAACAGTGCCAAACACTAGAGTAAATACAAGATTCAACAGAGGAGCTTCGAGAATCGTACTAGGTAGTACCACCCATACGTATCGAACAACAGTCCAGAAACAAGAACCGGCAAAGATGCCCGCCAAAAAGGGGCTCTTCATTGCCATACCATGCCCTGAGTATGCATTTGGTAGAACGAATCGCTTACAAACGGTCATTGTTACCAAAAACTCAGCCAGCACTAGTGGAATACTCCACCACCACATGAACGACATTAATGTGGTTACAATCAAAGCAATTAGCACAAATGGTACAAAGAACATGACCAGATCAACCTGTTTCTTGGTCATGTATTTGATTCTTGGGGCCCCAGTTGGTAGTCTGCCTGCTTCTTCCAGTGCAGCCTGCCAAGCGGGAACGGTGTGCATTTCTTCTGCCATGATTCTAGGATTCTTTCCATCGTTAGTTTTAGCAAATACATCCGAACCCTCCTCAATAAGTCGCTTCATGCATGTTCTATTACCTTTGACAATCGACCAATGCAGCGGTGTAAACCCTAGCGAGTCGGTCAATTTGACATTGGCTCCCCAGTTTAACAGACAGTCTATACTCAATGCATCGCCCTGGTATGCGGCCCAGTGGGAAGCAGCTCTTCCATGTGGATCCACTGTGTCTACCGGTAGACCCTGATGCAGAAGATATATTACCAACAATACGTTGGAAGAATGGGTAGCCAAATGCAAGGCATTAAAGCCCTGAGCATCCGTTCTCAGCGGATCCGCACCATGCTGGATCAGTAGATGAACAATATACACCAGGCCACTTCGACTGGCCCAATGTAGAGGAGTTGCCTCTAGCTCGCCACCCTTGACGTCCACCTGGGCTCCGCTTTGAATCAGATATTTACAGACCGACAATCGATTGTTAATAGCTGCCCAATGCAGCAACGTGATACCGTCGTCTCCTGTATCTTGAGCGGTGGCCTCGCCTTGAGCAATGAGATCCTGGACCTTTGACAATTCCCCCATTTGACATGCCCGAACGATCGGGGAAAAGTCTTCTGGCTGTTGTTGAGGCGGAGGTTGGCTCAGTTCAGCCTGACCTGTTGCATTGGTCGTCACGCTGGCCTCTGCTTGTGTAGGCTTAGACAACACCTGGCTGTTGAAGTCGTTCCCATTCCCTTCAGACGTCGACATTCTCAGGGTTTGTTGTTGTTGAGTGGGTGTCGGTGGCACATCGTGACGTAGTGGGTCGCCGTCGGTGTCGGGCGTCGGTCCGACTGTTGCCGCTGCTGAGCCGCAGCATGCGCCGCAGGCACCGTTTTTTGCTTCTTTTTTTGAAAAAAGAAGACATGATCCTTCCGGTGGTGTCCTTCTTTTTCAAAAAAGAAGCAAAAACGGTGCCTGCGGCGCAATTTTACCGGCAGCGCTCTTCTTTTTTTTAAAAAAAGAAGCAAAAACAGTATATGATGGGGAGTGGGAGCCCTGAGAGGTGGAGCAGCTTTGGGGTTGTATAACGGTGTTCCGGCCCTTTTTCGAAGAATCTATTTATACGAATAGATAGCCTGTAATCTGTTTATTCAATTCATTCACTCTGTTTTGGTTCTTGTTATAAGAAAAAAAGTTACTCGGCCAGCATATGGCTCGCTCCCCGTTCAAAATGACTTGGGCACCAGCTCCAGTGGAGCCCCTTTAGGGGGGTAAAAACGATGTTCCGAGCCTTTTCAAAGAGAAATGAGAGCATTATTAGATAGTGTGATGTCTGTATGTTCTAATTGTCTACTCTCTTTTGGGGCTTCTTTGGAAAACAAGTGAAGTCCATAGAAAACGTGCCATCCTTGCTTTTTAGGGCCCGGAAAGGGCTGGCACCATGTGACGTGGAGCCTGTTTGGGGGTCCAAAAACGATGTTCCGGGCATCTTTGAAGGAAAACGAGTGTATCATTACACAGAGTGATGTCGGTATATTCCAATTGTGTACCGTCTTTTGTTTATACTTTGGGAAACAACCGAAATCCATAGAAATTGTGCCATGCACGTGATGCATGCACTACTTTTCCCAGGTCTGGCGCTACAATACAGTTGACATACACATATCGTACAACAGCATTCGTGTAGTATAGACACGGATCGGCAAAATATTTAGATGTACCCAAAAAACTATAAATAAGAGGCATTTCGCACCGGTTTTTGGGTCCTACACGGCCCCGCGCCTGCTTTTAACGAAGATTAGCGTTTCCACAAGTTTCTTGCATTGCTCACTAACGAAGTGGCGAACCACTGGAGGGAGCGTAAATATAAAATGTTGCCAGAGTTTTGCTTTGAGCCAATCTGGACCTGTCCCGTAATCCCATCTTACTTAATCGCTGAATCGGTCCAGCGAGTGAGCCGCACACTGTCGTAGGTAACACTTTCGGAGTATCTCTTCTTTTTTTAAAAAAAGAAGCAAAAAACAGTAGAAAATTGGAATAATTAGACTTCATAATGCCTAATGGGGCCCTTGCTTGTCACAAACAACCGCCGGAACATCGTTTTTGGACACCCAAAGTGGCCCCGTACCATCTGGTGCCTTCTCATACACAGGTAAAGATTTATAGTCACAAAAACTATAAATACAAGTCATTTCCCAGCATATATCCCACATTACCAGGCTTCGCGTCGGCCATCATTTTTCTGTATCGAATGGTGTATAGATATTTTGCTGCTCATTTCTTGGCTTGACCAGTCAATAAGAGAGTTGCTAAATCCGGTAGGGTCATCAGAGCCACTGATAAAACCAACACATATAAATGCTGGAATTCCTGCCTGCTGCATTGTTGCATAAAATCCATCTGCCGCTTTGTCGTACTTTCGGTGTTTT
This sequence comes from Blastobotrys proliferans, assembly GCA_003707485.3. Lineage (NCBI taxonomy): Eukaryota > Fungi > Ascomycota > Dipodascomycetes > Dipodascales > Trichomonascaceae > Blastobotrys > Blastobotrys proliferans. The sequence continues at coordinate 17,680 of PPJI03000113.1, forward strand.
GTTGATTGTAACCATTTGAGCAACATGGCCCTTGGTGCTCAGTAGTTCAATTCCTTTCATCTCAGGGTGAAACCTTGTACTACTCTATCGGGATTGTTCCCCAACGTTGACCGCTTTTTGCTTCTTTTTCTGGAAAAAGAAGACATATCCCTCCCGGTGGTGTTCTTCTTTTTCAAAAAAGAAACAAAAACGGTGCCTGCGGCGCAACTCTACCGAAGCAAGGGTGTATTAGCTAGCTATCTATCTCTCTACAGGTCGACGCGCTCGAGCTCTTCGGGAAACACAAACTTGTTGTCCTTTCGGACCTTGTCCATGACCTCCATGACCACCCGGCTCTCCTCGAGCGGCATGACAGAGGACTGCTTCTTGCCGTCCCGCACACATCGAGCGCACTCGTCCGCTTCGTAGTACATGCCCATGCCTCCGGGAATCTCAAACTTCCTGGTCTCGGCTTCAGCGTCCTTGAGCTTGATGGTGAACGATTGGGGTCTGTATGCAGGGCCCTCAATCACAACTTCACCCTTTTCGCCTTGAACTCGGCATGCAATGGGGTACTCTGCCCGGATTGTGGTGGTAGCAACACACGACACCCTGGACTTGTCAAACTGTAACGTCATGCTGGTGGTCTCGTCAACATGAGTATAAACGTTCTTGGTCATGGACGAGGAGACCGTTGGAGCGGTAGACTCATTGTCCGGATCATTGTATGCCATCATGAAGATCCACGTCAGTGCATATACACCGATGTCCAGCAAAGCACCTCCTCCAAGGTCTGGGTTCAAGAGCCGATGCTTTGTTGGAAAGTTATCAACATCGCAGTACGAGGAACAATCAGCAAATACTCGATGGATCTTGCCAATGACTTTCTTGTTGAACAGTTCGTCTTGCAGCTCCAAGCACAACGGGAAGAACCGAGTCCACACTGCCTCCATCAAGAACAGCCCCTTCTCTTTAGCAATCTGAATGAGATGTCGGGCCTGTGGTTCGTTGATGGTAAGGGCCTTTTCACACAGCACATTCTTGCCTGCATTCAAAGCAAGCTTGCAGTTTTCATAATGCATTGAATGTGGTGTTGCAACGTAGATAATATCCACTTCTGGATGGGCAACCAGCTCTTCATAGGTGCCAAAGCAATCCACCTTGTAGTCAATGCCTACATTGGACACAAATTCTTGTGCTCGTTCAGCACTGGTCGAGGAGGCTACTGCCACAATCTTGTGCTCAACGTCCACTTGTCGGGACTTTGGATCAATCAACAGATCTTTTGAAAATTTAGAGGCAATTCCCCCAGTAGCAAGAATTCCCCATCGACAAGTAAAAACCATTCTGAAGTGTTAGTGTTTGTTTGTTGAAATCAAGTACTTTTACTATGTTACAATGGAAAAGTTATATAAAATTTTAGTGTTGTGTGATGCACTATGCGATATGCGGGGGTGGAACGGACAAGGTGGGGTGAGTTTGGTGGTGTTGCAGTCGGTGACCAGCCATGCCACTCTGGGTTGTAACTCTACTTGGAAGCTGTCAATGCATGGCATTCAGCGCAGCATTGGCTTGCTGAACAATTTCGGCATCCTTGGACTTGCTAACAATGGCCCGTAGCTTTGATTCGGCTCCCTTGAAGCTGTCGTTCTTGCTGTTGGACACTCCTTCGACGATGTTGCGAATGGCCACAACCGTTCGCACAAGTAGATCCTTGTCGTCAGTATCCAGAAGTGCAACCAGCTTTTTGACCACCTGGGGCCGTTTTGCCATGGCTGACGGGGCAGGTCCCCATTCAGACAGCACAGCAAGAGCTCCAGCTGCTGCCAATCGAGCAGGTCTGTCATCTACATCAGTCAAAATGGCAACTATATCGAGTCTCGAGTTGGCTGGCGAGCTTCCATCTAGGAACTTCTCAGCACAATGAGGAGACATTGCAAGATTGCATATGAGCTCTACACTAGCCCGTTGCACTAGTGCATTGCTCGATGTCAACAACGTTTCAACCTTGCTGAAGGACTCTCGTACGATTACGTCTCGAGTATTGTCGGCCCCGGCAGCGAGGTTAGTCAACGCAAGGAGTGCCTCGAAAATGTCGAGCAACGATCCATTTGCGTACTCTCCAGACAGTTGCTCGACTAGAGGTTTGACAGTTACAATAGGAGATAGCTTTGTGCTTAGAGCCAGAGCTGGATCAACAGAAATCAGCGTTTTGGCAATTGCACTGGTTACAATGGCAGTGGATTGACCATCCAGCTTTGGTAGATTGTCGTTTGGAAGCAACAGATAAATAAGAACAGCCAGTCCACCTTGTTGGGCAAATTTGGCACGGTGAGACCGCTCTGTGACCAAGTTTCGTAGCAATATACCCACAGTAGCTCTGCTTGCTGTGGTGTATCTAGGGCAATTCTTAGAAATAACCCCAGTAACGTCCATGTCCAAGACGATCTTGCATCTTGCGGCAACCACACTGTCTTCTTCTTTCGAAGAGTCGACAGCAGCTTTACCTGCGTAGTTTTTAAGGTCTTTTAGTTTACTCTGCTCGGGGGACACCTTTGGAGTGTACTCTGTGATGTTCGCCAACACGCACAGCGCACAGTAGATCCAAGGGGTTTGTTTCAGGTCCTCTTGGAGCACATTGACCAGAGTCTTGATCAGGGTTCTTCGCGAAGTTATCCTGATCTTGACACTGGTGATCAACGATGTATAGGCCAGCCCTTCTAGAGCAACCCCGAAGTATTTGTTTTCTTTGCCTTCAGCAACTGCTGACTCAAACAGTTCGCTGAGAGTCTCGATCTCCTTGGTCTGCTCGCCTTTAGTGTTGGTATCACTTGCAGCTTTGGTCTTGACGAGAATGGAAGCTGCCAAAAGAGTAACAGACTCCTTTCCAGACTTCATTGCCTCGTCAACCACCGTTTGAAAGTTGGTACTGACCTGTGTTCTGCATTCTTTGTTGACACATGCAGCAGAAAGAGCTTCAAGAGCCATTATAACCACCTGCTCTGACACGAAATGGCCCTTGGTGAACTGCTGCTGTTGAATTGAAGGAATGGAGAACACCTGCTGGCCAACTGCCGCGTTGATGTGGAACAAGTTTTTCAGCAGTGAAAACGCCACAATCATGCTGTCCTTACTGTCTTCTACAATCAATCCTTCTGTTATAGACACCAGCTCGTTTGCAGCCTGTTCACCCGCAAGTTCAATGCACTTTGCGGTGATTACGATCACCGCCGAATCGTCGCTATTACTGTACAACGACGCTACCCCCAATATCCGTTCACATAGTCCTGATTCTAGTTTGGACTCACCAGCTAGGAATTTGATTACCGCACTCAATCCCCTGGCCCCTTGCTCTAGTTGTTTGTTCTTGTAGTGGTGGCGTAGATATTTCAATGCACAATCCAAAGCCTCAACCCGAAATGTGGACGATCCGCCCACAATAAACGACCCCAATGCCTTCAACTCGGGGTCTGAATGGTCAGCTAGCTTGTGAAACTTGTCTAGACTGTTTTTGCTGAACCACTTTTCGAAATCCTCTCGAGGAATCCACTGAATTTTATCTGATACATTGGATTTTTCGTTCACCACACTGTCGATAAGTTCGCCCCGTTGGTCATCACGTTGCAACTCTTCTAGCGCCTTTTTGATATTACTAACATCCATTTTGCCTCTCTATGAATGCACAAAACGAATAATGCAAGTAGTGTCAGAATGCAAAAGGAAAAGGAACCGTACGTTGTTTTTCTCTCTGAGATTTTGAGGTTCTACTGGCTGGCAGCGACTACGTGGAGAGGAAAAAAATTACGCAGTGTAATACCATCCCCACTAAGCGTATCATGCAAACGACACAGAACAGAAGGGATTGGCAATATTTTTCACTGAATAATAAATAAATAAATACGTCATCGTAAATAGCACAGACTAGTTCTAGTTCGCTTGGGATTTGCTAGCTTACAGTAGCTTGTTGAGTGGTTCAATCCAAACGACACAGAACAGTAGAGATGGGCAATAATATTTCATATTTTCATTAAATACATAAATAATAAATAAATACGTCACTCAACAGGTATAGACTAGTTACGCTTACGCTTGTTGGAGGTGGAAGTGTCTTTGAAATCCTTCTCCTGTCGTTCTTTGGAGCACGATGGACAATACCAAGTACCAACAGGAGGAGCGGTTAATCCAACACAATCGTAATGGAACCATTCGTATTGACAATCAGGGTTATCACAGGCAACCATGTTGCCAAACGACACCTGTTGGCATGTACAATACAACTGTTCCTCTTCATCTCCCACCGCCACAACATGGTTAGGACGGGCGTATGGGTTCTTTACAGCTGGTGATGCTGCTGATGGAGGAGCAGTGGCCGACGTCTTGGCATCATTAGCTGCAGCTGACGATGCAGAAGCTGTTGAGCTAGTGACATCGCCTGCCTGGGCCAGTTTCATTCGTTTCGACGGTCGGCCAGCTACTGGAGTGGCAGACCGGGATGAAGCGGATGGAGCAGGTGAATTACGATTAGTCCGTTCAGACGCAATCGAATTAACCCGCGTTCGCGAGGAGGTTGCCGTGGCGGTTGTAGCTCTTCCATCAGACTGGTCATCATCCAGTGGAGCAAGCATTCCTTCGTTTTCCAGCTTCTTGATATCGTCATTCAGTTTTTTCAGGTGTTTTGCCACTATATACAGCCCCGTGTTGCTGAGGTCCATTTTCTGCTGCTGGAGCTGCATGGCCTTCTCAAAGTCCGATCGGATTTTGGGGTATGACTGCTGTTCTTTTGGGTTCTCCATCAGCGACCCGTTGGCCTTGATGAACTTGTGGATCTGGTTGTCTCGCTGTTGGATACGACGACGGGTGTCGAAAAACTTGATATCCTTGTCACCGATCTCTTCCAGAATGTGTGCCACCTCAGCTGGCAGGTTGGACAGGTCCGAGGTGTACTGCTCGAGCACGGACGCGGCATCCATTTTTTTTGTTGGTGTGTCGAATGGAAAAGATTTGTCGTGATCGAAATTGGGAGGTTAGTGTTTTGCACAGCAGCGGCAGTGTGGTCCTCCCGGTGTTCTTCTTTTTTAAAAAAGAAGCAAAAACAGTAGCATTGGGCATCGAGATGCGCATCTGGGACTCGTGTCTTCTTTTTTTATAAAAAGAAGCAAAAAACAATGGCAATTGGGGAAATCAGGAAAACGTGGCCGGCACGTGACCGTTTATTGGCTGTAAATCGATGTTCTGGCCGTTTTCAGCGAAACCCACGAAGACCATTAGAAAGTCCGGGGTCAGTTTATTCCAATTGGCTACTGTTTTTTGCTTCTTTTTTTAAAAAAAGAAGAATCCATCGGAAAGTGTAATTCCACCTGCACGTGACATATCGATTCCGGTGGTGTTCTTTTCAAAAAAGAAGCTAAAACAGTAGACGACAGGGAACAGCACGGTTTGAGGAGCTGCGCCGCAGGCACTGTTTTTGCTTCTTTTTTAAAAAGAAGAACACTCAAACGAGCCGTGCATGCACAGGTGAAACAGTGCGGCTCACGAAACGAAGTATTAGATTATATTATAACGTCAATTAGTATATCAAAAGTTATTAGTAGTGTCCAGAGACCTGGTTACTCTGTTGGCGCATAGGCGGAGCTGGTGGTACAGGCTGGGAAGGAGGGCCAGGTCGCGTTGCAGCTGGCTGAGGTGCTTGAGGCGGAGGCTGTTGTTGATCAGCAGCAGGCGAAGCTGGATAGTGTTTCTTGCCTATCATCCACCCACCTGTAGAGCCTCCCTCATGTACAGGAATGGGGTTTTCGGCGGCCTTTTTCCTTAGGTGTCGTTCCAGCAGCATGTAGTTACGAGAATTGGACTTGTACACGGCCCCTACGATATCGCCAACGATTGGAATCAACTGTAGGCCAAAATCAATCAAAACGTTCATAACCATGTGCGATCTCAGCGAAACAGGGAGGCCCCCGTCGATTTTCTCGGCTATAGCAATCACCTTCATGCCCAGCAATGTGTTGATGATATCGCCAACCAGCGGTATCAGCCCAATTACAATAGACAACCCTACTCGGAATCCACACAGTGAAAACATCAGGTCGTACCACCAGGCACGTCGTCTGACCTTTTTCAGGATCTGTTCGTCATTCTTTGAGATTCCTTGAGGCAGCTGTCTCTTGACCTTTTTGAAATTCTTCTTGCCAGCTTCAGTTGTGTCGGCGTTTTCGATTTCCACCTGGTGAGTGAGTGTTAGTGAATGAGCAACAACGGAGGCTCTAGGCACACATACATAGTCATAGTAGGGATCCTCTGCCTCAATTTGAGTGGCAATTCGATCTCCTATGAATTTTTTTCCAAAATACTTGGGAATAAACGACATCTTGAGCAGTAGATGGTGGGTTGGACGAAAAGTGAATAAAGGGTCCTCACGGATGTTTTTGTTTTGTTCCCAGACAACAAGGCTGAGCCCCGGCCCCCGATCATGCCGCCTGTTTCGACCCCCAGCGTCGACTGTTTTTTGCTTCTTTTTTTAAAAAAAGAAGACATATTCCTTCCGGTGGTGTTCTTCTTTTTTAAAGAGAAGCAAAAACAGTAGACGTTGGAGGTGGCTCTCTTCTTTTTTAAAAAAAAGAAGCAAAAACAGTGTCTGCGGCGCTGGGCGGGCACAGACAAAGGCTCATAAGATGTAGCGTGTCCACTATATAGCGCATACGTAGATATGTAAATAAAGAACAAGGATCACCAAGAGTTATTTCGCATCATGGGCCCCTGTACCACTGGCCCCGTTATCTTCTGTGTTAGTAGTTTCCTTCGCGTCGTCGCCGGCCGAATTACGCTGTGATCGAAACACGGCAGGCGGAGTGGGCACACCAGGATGCTCGATCAACCGGGACTGCAACGCTAGAATATAGTCTCGAAGCTGGATATTCTCCTGTTTCAGAGCCTCGTAGTTCTCCTTGGTTTTCTCCAAATCCTTCACCTTTGTTTCCAGGTCCTTGATGTACACCTCTTTACGCTGCCTAAACGCCCGTTGGGCCGCTCGGTTTTGAGCCGCTCGCTTTGATTGTGAAAGGGGCCGTGCCACATTGGACGGTCGACTACCATCTGTAGCACCTGATGTTGACTGCTGAACGTTTTTACCATCATTCTGAGACAACTGTTGACGTGCTTGGGCTACTAATTCTGCTGCTGCGGCGGCGGCGGCAGCTCCACCACCGGCCGCTCCACTGTTGGCATTAGCACCCCCAGCAGCATTTCCAAAGTTATGATTAGAGCCATGCGGATCTTGGTCATGTTGAAATTGTGGATCTATTGAACCTTCACTATCGTGTAACGCAGCTATTGTGATGTAGAGTTAGTGAATTCGTTCGCTCTTGGGAACCGTCTTTCTTGGACTTACACATTGTTTTTGAATCACTTCCCCACCAGTTTTTGTTATTATCCATCTTGTTGCATGATTGCTTGTTAGTATGCATCCCCAGAAATCAAAATATCTGAATAGTTGACCTCAGTTGTTGGTGGAATATTGATTATCCAACCTCTCTCTGGCTGCTTACGATGATTGTAGGTAAGCTTGGGACTTCTGCTTTGTTACACAACAAACCACCGTTACAGGGGCCAGAGACATTAAAACAACCTGCATCCATTCATTTCAAGTAACATACCGTCTATTCCGATACAGATATTGGATGTCAGTTCAAGTGAGTAGAAAATACAAATCTTTCCTTTACAAATGAAATAACACCTAAGGATAAGTGAAGTTGTTAGGAGACAAAAAAAAAAAAATCAAAAGTGGCCGCGCTTAGTAATCCCAACCTGGTTGGCTTCCGTAACCCAGCTACCGTCGCTGTTGCCGCCGCCGACGTTCTGCGTGTACCACAGCGAAATTGCAAGCGCAGCCAGCGCGGCTCATATCCCGAACGCCCCGATCGCCGTCCCCGGTTGACCCGAACCTTGTGAGGTGACTTGGGAGGCTAGCGGAGTGGCTGGGTTGGGCATGGGCTGGCTTTGCTGGTGGTCGTGTGTGATGTGGTGGGCGAGGCGAGGCGACACAGAGAACGCGTTTTTTGTTCTGTCACTTGACAGTCAGTTGATCGCATCACTAACGAGTCAATGAAGCGAAGTCACGATTGCATAGAAGCGGAGCATGGAGTAAGTGCGCTGCCAACGCCTGTGACGACTCCAAAACGGCAGGTACGAGCCGGAGTTGACTCGTATTTAAAGGGTAAGTGGAGCATGGTTGGGCCGGACAACTACTAACGGTTAGTATATTGCTATAGCGCAAACTCTACAGAAGCTTTACCAGGCGCAGATTGATGTGGCTCGAGGACGGATAACGATTCCTTCTGCCAGCAGGGAGGTGACGGTGTGTTGTGAGGACTGTGATCGGAATGGTGGCGAGTTGCAGCAGTGTTCGGGTTGTAGCAGGACTGTGTGTCGGTACTGTTATATGATTCGTGCTCATGGCAACGACGTGGTGGTGTGTTTGTCGTGTATTTAGGGAGGGTGTATTGAGCCGCATGCGGCTCCGGCGCTGTACGGCCGAAGGCACCGACTTTTGCTTCTTTTTCTGGAAAAAGAAGACATGACCCTGCCGGCGCTTACCTTCTTTTTTAAAAAAAGAAGCAAAAACAGTAGAATAGTGCAATGTAATTATGATTATGTATATATATAAACTATCTGGCGTCGCTGAACAGCTCGCACAGCTGGTTCCATATGACATTGTAGTACTTCTGCCCTTCCTGGTAAACCCGGTTGACGTGGTGTGCCTGCGGTCCACTGTCGATACCATCAGCCATCAGCTCCAAGGTGTGGTCCCGCAGAATCAGCGACATGGCTACCTGCCACCGAGCCTTGTACAGCGTTTGAATTTCTGACAACCGCCTGTTGACCCTGCTCTGCCTAATGATATGCTGCTGGAAGTGGAGGTACCATCTCTTCATGCTGATGTCAACATCACGCCTAGAGTCTGACGGGTGCCTAGGTTGAATGGCGCCGACCCATTGCTGGCACCAGTCACAGTATCCATCGTAGGTCCGGTCATTGTCAGTCTGAACAAGGCAAACAGGCAATGGGATTTTCTGCCGCGTGGAGGCTAAAGTGCCGTGATGGTTAAACATGTGTTCTCGATACAGGGAGGTGTCTCGCATATGGTAAGTATCGCACCTTTGACAATAGATTTCCGTCACTCGTTTGTCTTCCTCTGTGGTGCTGCCACCTTTCGTCTTTTTGGTTTTACCATCTTTCTTCTCGGTTGTTTCACCATCTGTCTCCTCGGTGGTTTCACCATCTTTCTCCTGTTTGGTTTTACCACCTTTCTTTTCGTTTTCCAAACTCCGCAGTCGTTCTTCTATAGTCTTGGGTCTTGATGTTTCCAATCGACTTGAATAGTCGTCCCACACTTGCTGGCCATGGAACCAGTAAATTCTCGCATTACCACTGATTTTGTTCAAATCACTGGCTTGTGGTGGGCGGTTGACTCGGTTAAACTCTCGGTTTTCACGGTCAAAATAGTTCGTCATGAGCGACATGGAATAGTCCAATTCCAGCGCAAACTTCTCTCTGATGCCATTCTCGTTCACCACTGGTCCGTTATCGCAACGAAGTCTTTTCAGAACGTCGGCGATGGTACACCAATTTGATGGATCTCTATCAAATAGAGAACTTCTCTCGGGCATCTGAAGCGGAATATGAGAAGAATACGTGCCAGCAAGCTCTGTTACTGCTGTCCGTGTGTCCCAGTTTCCTGGGAAAACTGTACTGATCATTCTCCCTGGAGCTGTGTTTCTATGAACTTCAAACTCAATGACATGGTCCAATGTTGAAGGCTCATGTTCAGGAGGTGAATTCCTTGGTGGTGTCCTTGGTGGTGTAGGATATGGAATTCCATTGTGATTGCCATCCCGATTACCATTATTAATGTCATTAGTGTTATTGTTGTTAGTATTGCTAGTATTGTTAGTACTGTTAGTATTAGCATTGGTATTAGTAGTGGTGTTAGTATTAATGTTAGCATTGTTATCAGTGTGATTATCAGTATCGCTTGCACGGTTCTCGGAACAGCTGCTGGACTCGAGAGTAGCTTCTTCACCCAGTTCCTTACAGAGTTCTCGAATGATCATTTCTTCTGGGTCTTCCTCTTGAGGTGGTACGTAAGGCAGCTCATCATCCATTATTTCATCCAAGTCAAATAACTTGAGCGACTCTGGACAAATTCCTGAGCTGTAAATCACTTCCGAAGGAATGGCATCAATCTGTTTGTTAATTTCTTTCAAACATTTGTCCAACTCTTCCTTCTCATACTTTTCGGTTCGAGATTTCTTGGGACTAGTATAAACTTCGTTCTTAGAATCTCTTTTCCGTTTGCTCAAGTTTTCACCAGACCCAGACCCAGGAGCAGGAGCTGGACCAGTTTGGTTACTTGAGCTAGTAGTGAACAATGAGGAGCTGGTTGCTGACGAGGAAAATGACGTCGCACCAGTCGATGTCACTGTTTTTGAGAACAAGGACACTGAACTAGTTGTAGTGGTTTGAGAAGCTACAGATGCGTTTAAATACAGCGATGATGGATTAGCTGTTTCAACTGCAGGTAATGATGCTGCTTGAGCTGCAGCTGGTTTTGATTCTGATGTTGGTACTTCTGCCTCTGCTGTAGGGAATGAAGAATTATTCACAGGCTCTTTATTCTTAACAGGATCACTTTCACGTTCATTCTTGACAGGATCAGTTTCAGGTTCATTCTGAAAAGTGCTGTCCCCGAATAGACCGGACATAAACAGCATTTCATTAAACTCCATGGAAGTAAGGTACTCTTCCACTGGATCACATTCGACTGGTTCGTCTTCAAAAAAGATATAATCCTCAAAGGGATCGTAAATTTGGGCACTTTCGATGGCGATTTCGTTCATTTCAATAAGTTCAATAGTGTTTGGGAAGCAGGAAAGACAAATTAATTACAAGAGGGTTCTACCATTGTTTAAATACCCATTCTTTGCTCGAATGGTCCGCATAAATATTGTAATGTACTGTTTTTGGCAGGTCAGGGTCTTCAGGGACTGAGCCGCACCACTGTTTCAAACAGTTGTTAACTGTTTGGGAACCAAATAGCACACGAGACACTCAGAATATTCATTTCCTACTATGCATAACTATAGCTAGTGGGATACAGTGTATTTTTGTGGTTTATGCTATTCTCTACAGTAGCTTTTATCCCGAGATTTTTACACCAAAAATCGGACAATCGGCCGATCCGACTGTCTACACCCTGACAGACATGGCAGGTAGACCACGAGCCGGCGATTGAAAGGATACTGTCTTCTTTTTCCAGAAAAAGAAGCAAAAAGCGGTAGAATAGCACCGTAGGCACCGTCTTTGCTTCTTTTTTGAAAAAGAAGAACACCACCGGGTAGCTAAGCCGCATTCGGTGCGGCTCTACCTGGAAACATTGAAACAGTGATTGCATGATAGTATTGTATATTATGTGTTATATATAAAGAAAATTTAAATCAAAAAGTTTTGTTGTGGTTGTTGCTGTTGATAGAAACCGTTACCATTACCTGTAAACATTTGTTGTTGTGGTTGATGCTGTTGCTGCTGCTGCTGCAGTTGTTGTTGTTGCTCCATTTGCTTAGTTTGTGGAAACACTGCTACAGTTGGAACTCGTTCTAACCCACTGATGGTTGGTGTATAACCAGTGAAAGTTTGTTGCTGAGGTGCAGCTGCAAACATGCTCTTTCTGAATGGGTTACCTCCAGTTGATTGGGGAGTTAGAGTCTGTTGCTGTTGCTGTGGTTGCTGCTGCTGTAGCTGGTTGTTTGTATTTTGCCTAGAGAAAGGGTTTGTACCAGTACGATGAAGCTGTACAGAAGCAGCTCTTTGGAGTTGTTGTTGTGGCTGCTGCTGCTGTGGTTGTGGTTGTGGTTGTGGCTGTGGCTGTGGCTGTTGCTGTGGCTGTGGCTGTTGCTGTGTGTACATTGGATTGGATGATGCAAAACTATTGACGGAATTTTCAGACAAAGTTGGTAAAGTGCTTTGTCTCTTGAATGGGTTTCCACCAGTGGTTTGTTGACTCATCAACATACTCTGTCTGAATGGATTTCCACCAGTATTTGATCGTTGCAGTTGTACTGGTTGTTGCGGTTGTTGTTGAGGCTGTTGTTGTTGAAACTGTGGCTGCTGGAATTGTTGCAAGTGTACTGATTGCCTTGGATCAGATGTATATCCACCAAAGCCTGCACCGGTGTAACTTTGCTGCAAAGCTTGCTGTTGTTGGTTGTACAGATCGTTTTGCTGTTGACCGGTGAATGATTGTTGCATTGGCTGTTGCTGTTGTTGTTGTGGTTGTTGTTGTTGTTGTCCAACAAACTGCATTGACTGTTGTTGCTGCAACAGCTGCTGTGGTTGTTGTCCTGTAAACATTGCAGGTTGAACTTGCTGAGGTTGAGCTTGAACCTGCTGGTTGGTTGGCTGTTGTTGCAGAAATGGATTGTAACCTGTTGCAGCTGGCTGAACCGGTTGTTGCTGCTGCTGCTGTTGCTGGCTTCCATCAAAAATAACACTCTCCTGCATTGGAACACCACCAGTAATCAAATCAATCAGATCTACTGATTGAGTTTGCTGTGTATTATTGTTGTTGTTAGTATTATTAGATGAAGATGCATTAATATTATTGTTATTGTTAGTTGTTTCAGCCTTCTTTGGTTCTAACGTCTTGTTTGGCTGAACGTTCTTGTGAGCTTCTCTCTCAGCAATGTATTGCCGATGATTAATCTCAAAATCAGGATCGTTCAAGTAGTCCTCGAGACTCTTTGTCAAAGAAGTTGGTGCATGCTTGATATTTGGAACGCGTAACTTGGTTGCATGTTCCAAATGTTTTGCAATCTTTAAAAATGCAACCACGTTGGATGTTTGACGAGTGAAACACTCGTAAATATCCAAAGCATGAGTTGCATCGACCTTGGACATTTCAAAGTAGTGTTCCAAAAGATTGATAACCCCCTCATTAAACACTTGGTATAGTGCTAACAAATCACTAACCAACAGTCTAAAAGCAGTCAAAACTACGCTATTATTGACAACTTCTTCCTCGTGAAATTTGCATTTGAGTAATGCCTCGATTTGTGTGTAAACCGAGTCACACTCCCGCAGTAGTCCTTTTTCAACTGACAAATCTTTCAATCGACCATCGCCGTGTTTATTTTCATACCGAACGTAATCAATGCCAGTCTTGCTGTATTGAATAGCTCGAGTATGCAAATATCTAGCATATTTCAACATTGAAACAGCTTGTGCATGAGGTTGGGCCTTTAAATGCTCCAACATTCGCGGATTGGAACTGAGATATTCCAAAGCCACATCGCGAGACCCATCACGAATCATGTAATGGATGACGATTAAACTCTTGTAAACAATTGTCCAAGCGGAGTCTCGGAGTCGAGCACTCAACGCATTCATAACTGACCTTAATTCATTATCATACTCGTTGAACGTTGTTTGCAGAATTGGTTCGATATATTTCGGCTTTGGTGCAGCGAGCTATGGGAAATTGGTTCTGGTTAGCAACTCTGTCGTTCTCTAGTTAATTACCTTTATTTTTGTGGCACCCTACGTTGTTTTGACAGTGTTAGCAAGCTCTCGTTGTATCCCTAGGGGTGTTCCGCGTTCCCCGGGCAGTGCAAGTCCATACCTTGACCACTTTTTCGTACGACATTGTTGGAATTTCAAAGTCGTATGTTGGTGTTGTAGTGTCGTCCTATGGATTTCTTTATTGAAAGAGGGAGTAAGGCGAGCAGGACAGAAAAACAGCTGGCAGTCTAAAGCTGACGTCGTCCACTCCGCCGCCCCCGATGCCCGATGCCGATCCACCGATCCGACCCGACCACCCACCAGCGTCGAAACGTGTGGCTCCTGAGCGCTAAAAATACACGCCAATCGGTGGTGAACTCACACGAGGGGGGCCGGGGGTGGAACGCGTACCGCGTGTGTACGAACTCGTCTACTGTTTTTGCTTCTTTTTTAAAAAAGAAGAACATTACGTCTAGGGATGTGTCTTCTTTTTCCAGAAAAAGAAGCAAAAAGCGGTAAGCGGTAGGGTTGAGCCGCACTTGCTATGTAACTAGCATACTGTTGAAAACAACAAAACTAGCATTCAACGCA
>PPJI03000114.1:0-30214 GCA_003707485.3 Blastobotrys proliferans
CCGCTCTTCCGATCTTGCGTTAAAAAAGAAGCAAAAACGGTGCCTGCGGCGCCTCACTGCAGTCGATGCCCTTCAATCGTGCTGTCCTGCATCGTGATAGGAAGCGAACCATGCTTGGTGTGGACGTTGTTGTTGAACACGACAACCCAGCACTTCAGGTGCTGCAGAAACATGCACAATGTCTCTTCCTGGGCCGCGATTGGAATGAATTGCATGTCCAGCACCAAGGTCCTCGTCCTCATAGTCCTCAGATCGATGTCTCGAACACCCGGCGCCACCGGTCTTGTGATGACGAGCGTTTCCAATCGCTGTTGAATATGACCCAATTGTGCCGCAAGATGCCTTAGTTCTAGCCCGTCCAGCTGTAGCACCTCCACTTGCTGGGGAATTGGTATGATAGCTTGGCTTCGTTTGTAGTGTACAACCAATTGAGTCAAGTTCGGGTATTTTACCCGATTCGTCCACGTAGATGAGTCAGTTATACACAGGTACTTGACTCTGCGTAGACAGCACCCATGCACTTGTTCGGATCCGATAAGCTCCAGCTGCTGTGCATTGCACCAATCGAGACCATGTGGGTTCATAATGCAAGCTGATTGAATTGACAGCTTGCGAAGTTTGGTGGTGGTCACCAGAGATCGGGCATCTACAAACACTGGCTCATTGCTATGTTGACAGAATTTTAAGTTTAACGTTTCCAGAGTGCTTGGGATGTGCAAATTGGAAAGATTGCACTTGTACAAATTTAGATGCAAATGATGCAATGAACGGCCCAAGAGATGCAGAAAACGTACTGCTGCTGCCGCACTGGTTGTGGCATTGGTCATCATGCATGCGATCGCATCCACCGATAAGGACTTATTATCGGCTTGGAATGCATCCACCACCTTGTTATAGAACGGATCGGGCGTTATAATGTTGCCATTCACATAAACATCCAGGTTGTTAACATGAGATAACCTGCTGGGCAGTTGCTTCAATATAAGCTGCTTTGCATCTTTTACTGGCGAGTATATGGATTGCCACAGGTCGCACGAGCTGAGTCGAACCGTTACATGACGAACAAATCTAAGGTTTCGATGGCATTTTTCTATATAATCCAGCAGTTCGTCTGCGTTATAGTTGTCGAATTTCATTTTGATTTTCGAATCCAACTTCCCGCCTAGCTGAACAAACAACTTGTGTTCGCCTGAACTCTGAGTTCTATCAAAATCCAACCTCCAATCAAATTCGAGGTGATTCCATAGTCTATAGCTGACTACTAAATCCAAGTACTTGCAGGTTTGGCGCAATACCTTTAGCGTAGACAAGGAATCTATGCATTCTACGAAAACAAAGATAAGCTCAGGAGGCAGTTTATCCAGTGAACTCGTATCCATGACTGGTTGTTAGGTCGTATAGTACCATACCCTACAATTGCTTGTCCTGTGTCTCGGGTGCGTTGTGCCCTTTATGCTTACTTAACCTTGACGTAATATCTGTCATGGGATCATATGCTGAAGCGGGGCGGTAAGTGGAGAACAGGTGACGCCGCTCGAGCCGCGCACGTGATCCTGCTTCCCTGGAGGCTTCTTCTATTTTAAAAAGGAAGCAAAAACAGTGGAGGACTTTCGGCTGACCGGAGTTAAGAAGTAGAATCGTAATTGGTCGATCAAAGTGCAGCATCTTGAATATCACCAATCACGTTTTGTTGAGGGTTGAGATTAGTGAGACAAAGATATGTCTACCATTACTTTGCATTGCATAGAGTAGAGTGTAAATCCATGTATGTTGTGGCTCTTGCATCTGCTGACTTGAATCGACCCTTCATTGATTGTGCCTCTTATTCTTAAATTCTTAGCTTCCAACGAACAGCCTAATAAAACTTTGCCGAATTTTACTGGATCAACGCATAATTCCTAATTGGGTCAGGTGCGTATTTTGAGAAGCTTTAGATTATGCTGCGTTGATGCGTTTGATGCGCTGCTGCAAAGCTGCAAAGTTTTGCTGATGCTGATGCTGATGCTGTGAGAATTTGTTTTTTGAGACATGGTAGCTCGTCCGTCCTGCTTAATGCAGCTCATGTCTAGTATTACTAGAACGCATGGGATGTTTAGTACGAATGCAGCTCATGTCTTGTATCATTCGTTATACACAAAAACATGTTTACCTTCAATTGCCGTGTGCCAATTGCATATGCATATAACAAAAATTGATACGGAACCGTATTTTTAGAGCCATTATGACATATCGAATACGGTTTCCTCTCTAACGTCCCCTCACTTTTGTAATATTATATTGATGGTCACATATATGCACTGTACTTCAAAGATCATTACATTGCATTACTATTTATTTATAAATATAACATATGATATGCAGATGCATTGACCATGTACTATACGTCCCGCCCACATAATCTATACAGTTAAAATGACAGGTGGTCAGAAAAAAAAAAAAGAACCCAGGAAATTCGGTAGATCCGCTACCGTAATGTCTTGGGTGTCTTAAACCCGGGGTACCATTCATTATGGCATATGCTCTCTGGGCGATCACATAGGGCGCTGTTTCAAATCCGTCAGCATGAAAGACATGGGCAATATATACAAAATTGCATGTCACTGAGACAAGATCAGTGTTGAAATTGGCAAATGGTGCATTTGTTGCCAAATGCGGGGGAGGAGGAGAAAGAGAGAACATCTACTGGTAATCTCTCTCACACACTCTCGGCCTTTTCCAACGTAACGCTACAAGATGAGGCGATCATGGGATTTGAAGTTTGACCCCTAAAACACTTCGAAGCCTTGGGCTTGGCCTTGGCAATTGTGGTATGATTATATTTGTTTCCATCAAAGACATTGACGGATATTGCGAAATTAGAATTTAGATCACCGGGCCGTTGCATTTTTAGAGTTTTCCATGTTTCAGTCACAAAAGCCTCATGAGCCTTTTTGTGTAATAAATATTTTTGTACGTAAATAACAATAATAATAAAAAATAATAATAATAATAATATAACGGTTCATAATCATTAATTAAAAATAAATGCAAAAAAAAATCATTAATAGTATTATTCCAACAGGTCAGAAATCTTCACTTTGCCTTTGCGTTCTTTGTGCTTGCTTGTTGAAGTTTCCGAGTTTGAAGACCTTCTCACAGTACTTTCAACTGATCCATGTGGCGCATCTTGTTGTGGGTACGAGTGAGAATGCCTGTGATTACTACTGGGAGGTTGAGAATGTGAATGTTGTTTTTGCATTATAGGTGATAACGTAGAATCATTAGTAGTCGTAGTTTCTGGCGCTGACAGGTGTCTTGTAGGTGGTGGAGGTGGAGGTGGAATTGGATGTCCTCCATGATATTGATGAATGTATGATTGCTGCTGCTGGTGAGGAATTATAGGCGGTGGTGGTGCACCTTGAGGTTGAGGTTGAGGTAGATGCGAAGGATGTTGCAATTGTGGCGGTGGAGGCACAGGATGAGGTGGAATACCATAAGAATTAGGCATTTGATGAATTGGTTGTAATCCCATATGATGTTGATGATGAGGTGGTGGGGCTTGTAGAGGATGCGGCTGTTGAGTGTGATGATAACGAGATGAGTCGTAGGGATATTGATAGCCATAATAACTATAGTATTGCTGTTGTTGTTGAAGAGGAGGTGGTGGTGGAGGCGGTTGAGATTGAGGAGGAGGAGGAGGAGGTTGAGATTGAATTGAACTTGTTGAAGATTTTGGAGAATTCGATGGACTTCCACCAGGTGGTATTGGAGCTCTTAAAGGAGCCGCCAGTGATGAAACCGGAGTGAAAATGCAAGGTTGGTTAAAGCGAATACAATTCGTACATTTTGGTTCACGTTGAGTTGTATCAAGTCCTGAACATCGAATCTAGAATTATCGTTTTGTTAGTGCTTTAGCTTTTTGTCCGTAGACTTACCTTCCTACGTCTACAATATCTACAAGCAATTGCTGTACGCTGCCTTGCAGCACGATTTACTGTATTTGTACCACTTGAAGTCGATGATGAATTTTTGCCATGTGGTTGCTGTTGTTGTTGTTGTTGTGGCTGCTGGTGTTGCTGCTGTTGACCACTTGGCATACTAGAATGTTTTTTTGATCTCTTTCGTTTATTCTCACCACTACTGGGCATAATATTAATATTATCTTTTTTTTTGGTTCTCAGTTAAAAGGTCGAAATTAAAACTAAACTAAGGCAGTTCGGATCTCATTATTGATTTATTCTTCCATGGATTGAAACACACTTTCTAAAAAAAATGGGTTGTCAAAGAGGGCCGATTTGATGTATTATATTATATTTTCCCTCTGGGCATTTTTTTCTGTGTTTTCTTTTCTTCAGTTTCTGAATTGATCTTTGATTTAGAATTTCTTTTTAATGTCTCTTATTCATTACATTTCCGATATCACCAGGTGATGATGATATCAGAATAGAACATCTCTGTAGAAATCGAAAAAGAAAACTCAAGTCTTACCTTCTTTTTTCCCTTCGTTACTTTCCCCTCCTTCACACACAGTGTGTCCCACTAACAAGGGCCACCAAAATATTTAAATGCACCATATCAACGGGGCTGCTCTTGCGGTGTGGTGGTAAGTAGGTGAAAAAGAAGGTTCCCCAAAAAGAAAAAATATTTCATCACTTCAGAAGTCTGGAAGAATTGCCAATATGCTATGATCTGAGCCCAACAACGGTGTTGTGGTAGTGATACAATATACCAGCTGCGGGTGGTGGAACGCGGTGGTAATCATAATCGTGAAAATAGTGGAGACACACACTCGCACACCCAACCCAGCGCTAGCATACTATCAATACTCGTCGATGAACTGCCTAAAGCTTATAGTATTTCAATTTCCAACTCATGTTAACATTGAGAACATTGATTTGTTAGTAAGCATTTCTCAAGCTCATGAACTTACCAGATTATAAGGTGATAAAGTTGATAAAGATGGGCATTAGATTATTTTTTACCAAAGTAATAGCATATCTTTTCTATCACAATTGTTGTGTTGTGTTGTGTGGTGTCGTGTAGTGTAATAAGTAGCAAATAGTAATTCAGGTGTGGAGTTGAGTTGAGTTGAGTTGAGCTATGGCGCTTAATACTTACAGAGTATATCGTATTTCGTATAGTGGTGTAGTCTGTGTCAGAAATTGAATTTTATGTAATCAAACGTATATTCATTGGACTGAATAATATTTCCTTAAGCGCCTCAACGTTCCACCGGATGGAGACTTGGATACAAGTATAATGGATTAAAGTGAAAAGGGAAAAAAAATATATGGAGGAGAAGCGTGTGTGAGTGGGAGGATGTGGCTTCCTTTTTATATAGGTTTAGAGTCAAATATTTCACTTAATCAACACGCACCCCCAACGTGCAGGATGTCGTGGAAAAGGGCTATTAGGTCAGGTCAATCTCATTCCCAATTTCACCGGGGATTCAATTTCAAAACTTTTTATGAAATATGCAACCTGTCCATCAACTTATCCTGGATGGTCAATCCCTATCCATTCAGACTATTTCGATCACCGAACAACATCATTATAAATGTATAAGGGGGCCCAAAGCGTGGACTTAGTGGAATGTTTAGGAAATAATACTAATAAAAAGGGGAATTGGACGTAAAGAAAAAAAAATATTGTGGAAAAAGCAAAATATAATCTGCCCGACCGGTAAGTTTATTGTCGATTTTGATGCATGAAAAAAAGAGTGATGATTGTCAATATTTATAACGGACTTTTTGGTAGAAAAATGTTCGAAATTCCACAAAAAAAGTACACCATGTTATTGGCATAGTTTCAAAGAATCTTTTGATACCATTTCATCCACAATCGGCTATAATATACCGACATGACGTTAGTTTGAAAATCCATTGAGGCTCAAAGCTTTTTTAAAACCGTATAATTATTTCAAAGTCCTTAAACACGATCCGACTCCGACTCCGATCTTTTGGATCAGCAAAGAACAGCAGTACCAGTTCGAACCCCCCCAGCTATAGTAATCAGATCCTGTGGACAAAAGTAACGTTACGTCTGAAACAAAAAGCAATTATGTTACTCAATTGTTCTGGTGCATTTAGTATTGCCACCGGACGGGGAATGACTGGGAAATAGAATTGATTAAATCTAGGGATTAGTGGCAATAATAATGCCCCAGATTAATGGTAGCTTGGATATACAATCAAGGGGAGTATGGGATAACTGGACGCTGGATGATACGGCAACAAACACCGTAAGACAGTAAAAATAAAAACCTTATAATGCTGCAGATCGAGTGGAACACTTTTTTTTTGTGAAAAAAAAAAAATAAATACGGAAGACAATGACGAAGCACACACTTTTGTGTGTGTAATGCAAGTCAGGAGTTTAATGTAAACAAAAAACAAAATACCAAAGATCTTGATTGTAGTAGTCTAGAGATTTAATTCGATATTCGTATATCGGGTAGTTTATACGGATCGGGATATTACCCGGGAAGTGTGGTTCATAATTCTTTAGAGGATGCGGCTTTCCCGACAATGAAGTTTTTTTTGTTGACTATTGAACAATTACAAAGTATTTCGAACAAAAAGGTAGGCGGGGGCTAAAGGAAAACTTTGTAGTGCCGGAAATAATGT
This sequence comes from Blastobotrys proliferans, assembly GCA_003707485.3. Lineage (NCBI taxonomy): Eukaryota > Fungi > Ascomycota > Dipodascomycetes > Dipodascales > Trichomonascaceae > Blastobotrys > Blastobotrys proliferans. The sequence goes on from PPJI03000114.1 coordinate 6,606, forward strand.
CAATGGTCCGTTTTGCATCTACAGCTTGAAATATGGATAACCCACAACATGGATAATGTGACCTGGTGCAAAAATGGCCAATTATCGTGACGAGACTGTTCTTGGTTATGCTTGGAGTTGTAATGGGCATCACGACAAGGCTGATGACGACGATGATGACGACGACGACGAGGAGGGGTTAACCGTCATGCGATTGAGGGCATTTTGCGTTGAGCGAGGGGGAAATACGGGCCATTGAATCGATTATCCGGGGCTATCGTTGGCATTGCCTTTGCTGATGTGGCGAGGATGCAAATTATCTGCTCACATCATGGCGGATGGCCAAGATACGAAGGTCAATCACTTTTTTTTCTAAAATGGAGTACAGACAAGGTTCTTGTAATGCATCCAATTCACGGAAACAGAATCGAGTGGAGTTGGGAAAGGTCTCATGGATGTATTGAAAATTTAAAATTTGTCCACAATTCCGCTAAGGTTTGGCAATATCTGAACAGTGTTGTCAATTATCCACTTGAGCTTGTTGTTTTTGGGGGTAGTGTCTTCTTTTTTTAAAAAAAGAAGCAAAAAACAGTAGACACTGGGGTTCTTCACGTACGTTACACCAAGGGTGATTGTTGGACGAACAAGTCCTACATACCCCGATCGTCTGTTTTTTGCTTCGTTTTTTAAAAAAAGAAGACATCAATCGTTGCGATACCCAGATAAATCCGCCAACATAGTCAATCATCTCGTCTTTGCTTCAATAAATGGACAATAAACGTGCACTTTTCACATAGGACAGTGGAAAAGCTCGAATTTGGTGGCTGTTGGTCTCTACTACGCAGGGGTCCAATATTCGCTGGCAAATATTAGCCATTGGCACTTAAACCAATTCACAATTAACCATCTCCGAGTTGCCTTTAGCCAGATTTCATGACTATTTGCCAAGTTGGTGACTAGTAATCAACTCATCGATAAATATTTCGAATTCGTCGTTAGAGGTAAGTCAGCCCATTCTCATCGTCTATCTAAAATAATACCGTCACTGTCAAGAAGACAAAACTGAAAAAGAATTTCTCATAACTAGACGAAGTTTTGGATTGGTGACAAGGTTGTGTACGCTTTAGTGAAGAAGAAAAATTAATAAACACCAACAATTTTCTTAAATTCTCAACAATTACTCAGCTTTTCTATGATATCTCATCATGTACAAATTGAACGCGACTATGTCCAACCTCGAGTTGTAGTGTTGACATTGTAAGCGCTAATGACAATCAAACTAATGCAGTAGTAATAAGTACTACAGACATGTAACTTACAGTTAAAAATCCGACTGTAGGCGTGATAATAACGAAAACTACATATGCAGTTTTATCAATTTCCAATCCATGCTGCCAACTCTAGACCTACAGTAGAAAATTTATTCTAAGGCCCTCTACGAAGACTAGAGTTGCTAACTAACTCACAGGACTCTAGATGTAACATAAAATTTTATAAAAAAAAGTCTTCAGAACCTTTTTTTTACTAGTGATCGAACAGATGAATGAAATTGATGGCAGACAAGTCCGTGTATCATGTGTGCAAATGAACCAGTTACTATATTATCCAACTTTTGGTGATATTGGAACAAAAAAAATATATTATTTAATGCGGCAAACCCATGTTCAAGACGTCAAAATCGTCCTGCAAAACTGCTATTCAAAGTCGATGGTTAGATTGCTCTAACACAAAATCTACCTAGTCTACACCACTTCGAAGAAAGAAAATGGCCAAAACGGTACGTTTCAGTTGTAACATTTCTAACTTAAACAAAAATCAGAAACAATAGTTGGTGGGAAAAAAAAATAAAACAGTTTAACGGAAAAGCCGTCAAAATGCAAGGTAAATTCGGAACAGCAGGTGGGGAGATGGAAAGAGTGAATCTGCAGCAATGTTCGAAAATTGAACGGCAGATCCCGCAAACTGAGAACTGCACTCATTTTGTTTTCTTATTCTTCCCTGTTTGATCACGAGATTGTCTAGAAACAGCAATATCCAGGATATTACAAATAGCTGATGCAAGTGTAACATGTACATATAAAAGGCATTACAATGGGGTATAGTGTTTTGTTTCATAAGCTAGCCGAACCCGAGTACTGTTTTTATTACAAAAGATACATAACTACCGTTCGAATAATCAATCAGGTACAGACGATCGATGAATAAGTTTAAGTGTCTTGGTCTTTGTCTAAATTGATTCAATTCTCATTTTATCAGTATAGTAATTTGACCGAAGCTTGACTTTTGACCAATCTGGCGACTTCCACTAGGTTCATTTCCTGGAATGGGTTTTTGATGGTTGAAATGGAGTTAGGGGGATTTTTGGGTCACATGGGTGAGACAACAGGTGTGTTGTTTATTTGAGCCGCACCGCTGGCTTCAGCAATGGCACCTTGACACACTCTCGCTGTTGCAATATACAGCGAACTAAGCTTAACCGTATTATCCGATTCGCGTAGGCCAGCTTCGGGGTGAAGAAATCTTGATACAATTACAACTACAATATTACAATTGAGTCCAATTCATTTACAAATATATATATATAATTGTTAAAAAAAAAAAAAAAGATTCATTTCATTATCATTAATATCTCAGTTGCTTTAATCAACCTTATCTTCAAAAGTTTCGCCTTCTACAAGATCAGGAATTTGGTCATCTTCAGCTTCTTGAGTACCATCAGTTGGAGGAGCACCACCTTGGACACCGGCAGCTCGCATTTGTTCAGTGATCTTTCGCAATTGCTCCATGTTTTCTGGGCCCATTGATGAAAGGACTTCTGGCAAGAATTCAGACATTTCCTTTTCAACTGGGGTACCAGAGATTGCATAGGTATTTGATGGATAAGCACCTTGGACAGTGGCTCGTGGGAAATGCAACATCTTGCCGTCTTCTCTCAACATGTTGACTTGCTCGATACCTGGGATTCGCTGGGCGTTGATCTTCTTCAATGCTCCTTGCAAGTTCTTGTCATCACCTTCAGACTTGTGGGCCTTCTTAACCTTTCGTCTTGGGGTACCCTTACCACCAATTCGAGTTGCCTTTTGCAATTTTGCGAGTTTGTCTGCGTCCATTGTGTTCTGTTGTTTTGTAAGTCGTGTTGCAAAAAAGGAATCGAACAACAGAGAAGGATTTTTCGCTGCACTGCTTGGGTGAGTGAGTGATTGGTTATTTTGGGAGGAGACACCCGCTCTGTGCTCTGATTTACGCCGAGGCCGCCCGCTCACCTGATGACGCACGTGAACCTCACGTGACACATCGCTAGGTAGACGCACTCCACACCGATTGGGGCCCACTGCCGGCGCTTTTTGCTTCTTTTTCTGGAAAAAGAAGACATCAATTGTAGCGTAGTGTTCTTCTTTTTTAAAAAGAAGCAAAAACAGTGCCTACGGCAGGCTCTAGACCGTGGGGCTCAGCGTGAGGCTCGGGCACGTGACGCGGCGGGCCGATGGGCACCCCTGACCAGGGTGTAGGGCAGGCAGAGATAGGAATTCAGGTGTTTTGTAGCGGGAAGCCCCTTTTCATTTTCACCAGAGTGGAGCCCATCCATTGCATGCGTGCATTCATGCATTACACCATTGACCGTTGGTCTGGTAGTGTAGGGCCAGTGCGTCTCGTCGCCTTCCCCCAACCCCGGTAACTGGAGCTAGACAGTGCTTTGCCTGCGAATCGAGTTACCATACCAAAGGCCAGTATAAGGGGTTAGATTTGATAAAAAAAAAAATTCCCCATCGTACCAACGTTACCAATCTATTGAAAAATTCCTGAAACTGTATAAAAAAATGCCATATCCTGTCAATTCTTGTTCATAAAACCTTCTCTCCTTCATTTTCCGCTCACTAAGGTTCGCAAGAGGCACGAGGCGGCGTTAATCCACATACATAAGCTATATAAGCTTCCAACCACCCAGTGCGTCTATTTCTATTTTTACGTTTAGCGCGACACAAATTTCATTATACGCTTCAACTCCATTTCAAGACATCTAGACATTGACACTTAGAGCAGCCCAACATGAGTGATACTCTGACAGTCTTGACAGGTAAGTAATCGAAAATCGAAGGATTTGATCGATCACTAACATGAAAAAATATTAATACCGTTTTAGTGGGTGATACGCCGTCTTCACTGTTTCTAGGCTGGCGTCTACAGACTGCTAGCATGTGTCAAGTATCATCAGCTTGGAGTAACCCGCAAAAATTTAAGCGAGTATCCATCATATCAGACAAATTCGGATCTGGTCACCAGTTTGAGCCGACTCAGTTATTCGACTTGGAAGACTTGTCAGCAGTTAAGGGACCAACAGTAATACAAAAGTCGCACAATTTCCTTGGTAACCCATTGTCCAGCGACTATCTAACAAGTAACAGCAAAAGTAGGTTCGACCCTGCCGCTAAATCCGAAACCACCACCAGTGGTGGTGCTGGTGGATACGATGTTATCGTTGCTTCCGTTACTAGACATCGGCAACTTAACGCTATATACAACAAGTTGAAAAATGTCATCATACCTAATCATACCATAATATTGCTGGATGCAAGTGGTGGGCTCACCACAATCCAGAATCAGCTACAACAAAAGCTACCCAATAATCCGGTTTTGGCATTGATCACCGATGCATCGCTTTGTCAATCGCCAACCTTGCGGCATCCATTCCAGGTCGTACATTCAGGTCAAACCACAAAAACTGTCATTCAACCTACTCCGGCCGACGATATCTGTTCGTCAGTAAATTTCAATCACAGCGACTATGAATCAAGATTGAATCAAGTTTGTGATGTTTTAATCTCAGTCCATGTAGATGCGACAATCTGGCCCACCGCGGCGGAGTTTATCCAGCTGCAGTGGGAAAAAACCATTTCCTTTGTTGTATTTCAGCCTTTATCCATTATCTTTGATACGCCTAATGCTGAGGATCTTTGTCAATCTAAGACCGCAAAACCTATTTATAAAGGAATGATTCACGAATTAATTAAAATTGCCAATGGTCAAGGTGCTCAACTCTCTACGACCAAACTCACTCCACAATATTTTGTTGATAACCTTGCCGCACTAGCTAAATCTTCATCTGTGGATTCTTCTTCAACTTCAACGAATTCGGCCTCCACATCTCCATCTAGCTTTGAGCACTGCGACTCTCCATTGCTATACTACAACTACTTTCACGGTTTTTCCATCCCTGTTGATATTTTATTGCTACAGCCACTTTTACAAGCGGACAAATTACGACTTAAATCACCCTATTTGGAATCGGTGTACGCATTCATGTCACAAATTGTATCTATTTCTACCAACCCTACGCAATCTTGTTTATTTCAACGGCGGGTTGCTGCAGACAATTCCGTGGTGGCCAGCACCACCACCACCAGCACTAGCACCGCCACTACCACTACTAAATCTAACGGTGTTGCAGGAACCGCTTCGCTCCAACCACCACCACTGCCGCCGCCTGTACCACCTAAAAACAACGGACAATTTTCTTCTTCTTCACCAATGTCTTGTTCGTCTTCTTCCTCTCCTTCGCCAACAACTCCACCAGCTACCATGTATGATGAGCAAACTCAGACTGGGAATGATAAATCCAAACTAAAAGCTCTACAAGCTAAGGAGGAATCAATTCTAAAAAGAGAACAAGCGCTAGTGGCTAGGGAACAAGAATTTATTCAATACCGAAGAGATTTTAATCACAGACAATTTTCACATCCACCACCACCTAGAGCTAATAGACACTATCCTCCTCCTCCTCCACCAGCGAATAATTATCGTCATCATGCTCATCATGCTCACCCTGCTCCAGAACCAGAGGTTGATATGATGACTTTAACTGCTCGAAGACAAAGAAGATCTGTATCGGGTGCTCCTACTGGACGAAATTCAAGTACTCCTTCATTACGGGGTTATCCTTCACATGGCCATTTACCAAAACGACTACCTTCGATGAGTAGTTCAGCAGGGTATATGCCTCCACAACCTCAACCTTTTTCACAACAATTCGATTTAGATGATGTTATGGAATTTACAAGTTCTAGATATGGAACTGTACCTATTAATTCACGACGATTGTCTAGTACCGGTAGTGCTAGACCTAGTGCATCAAGTTCAAGAGCTAATTCTATCTCCAGCCAAACAAATCAGCATCAGCAGCTACCACCACCTCCTCCTCATTCATCAGCTACACAAGCACAGTTAGAGCAATACCAATACCCAAGGTTTTCAAAACAACCGTCTTCCAGTCCAAGACTTATGAATACAACTAATTCACGCATTAAATCAAATATTCCAGCACCATATCAGTTCCAACAACATCACCAACCAACTGCAACTGCTGCATCTGTGCATCGATAATACTAGTAAAATAAGAAATAATTTAATCTACCTATCTATCTATCTGTTCTACTATTTTCCCATGAAAAAAAAATTTTACAAAATCTAGATCTCCTATGAGATCTTCGATTAAGAGACAAATCGCAATCGCAACCGCTATTTCCGATAGAACAAAAAAAAAAGTGGGTTGAAAATTTTTGAAACAAAGGGAATTATAGTTAATCTAGGCTAATTTTGCCTTGAAAGAAAAAAAAATAAGGGGGTGGTGGGTCAACTGTCCGATCTAGACTAAACGATCTAGACTAAACAAGAGACAGAAAACAGCCTACGTCAAAGGCTTTTCTGAATCCAAGATCAGACAAGATCGACACTTTAACCAAGATTTTAATTGAGTCGCTATACAAAAAACTTGAAACAAAGGAGATCCTGGGATAGTATAATTTGGAAATGGCTGCATCGGACCGAAACACTTGTAGATACGAGTGGTTCCGGTAAAGCCGTAAGCTGGCCTGGTTAACTTTCTTGGTCTTACAGAACAACAACTGAACTGGGGTTAGAGAAAGGGCGTTTTGTGTGTGTGCCCAATTATAGAATCAAGCCTATAGCGCCATAACGATACATGATATCTGCAATCTGCAGTGCATTTGCTACCTGCCAGCACGTTTCACTATATGCATAGAAAAATTAATGACTACCCTACCCTACCCTCCCCTACGCTACTATGTGCTAATGGGGCCCCGCGCTATTTGCCGCGCTATTTCTCTAAGAGATGATAGTGATCGAATAGACGCCCAAATGGTATCAAGTCAAGTAACGTCTTGTATTACCATTAGGTAAAGTAAATATTTCCAAGCCTTTTACAGGCACGGAAATTACGTAAATTACCGGGACGTGATTTTGGTATTTTGACCAAATACAAGGGCCATACGACAAATTCTTCGAAACGCTTAAGGGAATGTAGCTATAAAGTAAGGAAGTAAAATGCTATGAGAGCTGGTATAGAGAGATTAACAAAGAGTAGCACCAAGAACTTGCAAGTGTCGTTGGTTGCTATAGTGTCTGTTGTTCTGTTATGTTATGTTATGCTTGGCTTGTTGACGCGTTAGCATGGTTTAGACAACGAAAGAACGCTCACTACCTTGGTGGTAGTCACGGATGCTTGGCTTAGGCTAGGTTTGGAGTCATCATCGTCGTAATAACTGGACGACGGGCATTTCATAGATAGGGGAATGGAATTCATTGCTCTGCCGTTATTTTGGAAGCCGGAATTCTTTTGAATCCCGATTCGTTGGGGCCGCTTACGATGCTATCTATCTGTGGGAACTGGACAAACTATGGCCTGCATGTTTGTGCTATGGGCCGTTTAGTGGTTTAGCCTGTTGGCGATGGAGAATGCTGCTACCAACCCACATACAAACCATGGCCAGGCTGTGCTGGCTTGATCAGCGATCTGCAAATCCTGAGAAATAGCTGGGTCTAGCTGTTTCAAACTGTGCCATGACGCCTTTTTATTAGAAGATTGGAGATAAGTGGCGCATTTGGACAAGTAGTCGTTCCAGTAGAAAACAACGTTGCCTATGTTGGATATAACCCAGATTCCACCGGCACCTTTCCAGGCAGTCTTGCCGTTTGAAACATCTGGAGCATACAGCCGAGCTTCCAGCGTGATTTGATCCATCACAATTAGCTTAGGCGGTTTGGTCTGCAGTTCAAATGCCATGTGGCGTCCATAGAAACGTCGTTCAGCTGGTACGAGTGTTGCAGTACTGTTAGTGCATGTTCCAATTGAATACCAGCCGACTGTTCCACCGCCGTTGAATAAAAGAGTTTCAAACTTCGTGCATAGCAACATGTTTCGTTTCGTAATCCGGTAGACGTGGGTCGAGGTTGCACAAATGCTTGTGGTGAGCTCGTTTCCGCGAAAATATACCTGAGGGCCAACGGGATCGCCTCTTTCGATGTCGAACATTTGCAGCATCGATGTTGTCTTGCTAAGATAGTGGCCCACCACGTATTTATCGTTCAACGTGTAATTGACCGTCTTGAACATGGTTTCTCCGTTATTGTAATATCCATGAGGCAAAAACCAGTATGAATCCACCTCTCCGTCTTCGTCGACATTGCAGATCCAAAATTGATTTTGGAACTTACAGGCATGTACGACTGTTCTGGTGAAATCAGTCGGGTCCATTTTAGAGAATATACCGGAGATTTTTCCAAAGATCCTGCTTTGGTCATATCCATACTTGTTGTTTGTTGAAACTCTCATCTTGTATTCATCTGCAGACATGTGTCTGGGATGCTCAGCAAAAATGGCTTTATTCGTTCCTATGTCAATCTTAAGAGATGAGTGCTTTCCGATCCCGGACATCATGCTAACAGAGATAATAGAGCCCCCTCTGACCAGCGGATCGAGCTCGAGTCTGGAATAAGAAGATTGACCGTTTACTATCTGCAGACTATCACCAAAGTTTTGGCCAACTGTGTTGGTTGGCACCAGTGTGCCTCTCAAGCTATCAAAGTCTGTGGTTTCACCACTGGTGATCCGTTTCATCATAGAGCCATAATCCAAGATCTGTTGTTTCAGGGTGGTTGGTTCAGTGATGCAGCTATCAAAGAAGTTGGCATTCCACTTACCATCCGTGATGGCTTGTACCAATCGCTCGCCATAGGACCCTTCCAAGATGTACTCCAGATCCGGAAATGTCTCAATGACTTTATTGACTGATTGCAGATCTTGTGTATGTTCCAGAATACGTACCAGTTCAGCGAAAGGCAAAGGGTCTCTTGTGTTAAAGAGACCATTCATGACTGTCTGTACCTGAGTGACATGTGAGTGGCAAAAAAATTCAAGTTATCCTCATTGTGAAAGGTGTGAAATGAGGACATCGCATCAAGCGGAGTAGGTGCCCCACTATCACTGTCTACCCCATTAGTGGCGCTGCCACCGCATTTCTACTGCTAGCTCTAACTCTTCATTCATCGTTCAATCTTTGTAACGTAATCAGCAATTGACAATGAATGAAATAAAAAAAAAGTCAAAAAGTTAATCTCGGCAACGGGGAATTGAACCCCGGTCCCCCGCGAGCTGTAGCTCGGAAGCTACTTGACAGGCGGAAATTCTAGCCACTAAACTATTGCCGATGCTTGATTGTGGCGTTACGTTTCTTGCGTGTCGCTTTTGTTCAGACGTCAAACTACCTCGTTTGACCGTGAGCCGCACGCGGCTCTGATATCTCACTACGTTCCGTTGTTTTTTGCTCCTTTTTCAAAAAAGAAGCAAAAACGGTAGTGCTGCTTCGCCGCACGCTGGTGGTGAGTATGGGACCGCTGGCCGTCATAGATTGGAACGTTTATAACTATCTATTTATGTTGTCTATTTTGGGTTTTCAAACTGCAAAAAGCCGGATGGGGCCTCGAAAACCTGCTCGTTGGTCAGATGCCCACATGTAGTGGCATTGACGCTTTCATCTCCTTCAGTGAGGCAATGGCCGGTCTTCAGGTTGACAAGATTACCAGTGGCAGCATATTTCCACTTCTGAGAGTCATCATTGGAGCAATCTGACATCGAAACCTTGCCGTTGTCACCTTCTGCAAGGCATTTTCCATCATATCCAAGACTCTTGATCACTCCCTTTTCAACTGTCCACACCTGACTGTCTTTGCTGCCATCACACTCGGTAGTCTTGATACCCGAACCATCCAAGCAGCTTCTAGACTTGGTGTTGAAAATAGCCCCGGTTGGTGTAATCTTGCACTTGCCGCTGATTCTAATAACAGCAGTTCCGTGCGAGGCTACCTTGACAGTGACTGAATTTCCGATGTTGGTTGTCTTACCTGTCCAAAGGTCTTTTCCTACTAGCTTGCATCCATTGTTGTGAGAAGAATATCCAATTCTTTCCAGTGGAATGGTGAATTCGTTGTCTTGGGCCTGTCGATTCAAGACTGTCAAGAGTCTATCACCATTGGATAGATATCTAGTCAAGACTTCCGCGAACCCGTCCCTGCTAACAATGGTAGCTTGCAATGCCAACTTGTCCTGGTCCACGTCAATCAGATCCTTGTTGGTCAAAATGTCAACAATTTCCTTATCCAGAGATGGGATGTGTGCGGACACAATCAAAGGTGCACCGAATGAAGCCCATAAAGCAAATTGTGACTTGATCTCTTCGACAGTTAAATCAGGGTGATCAGCAATGAGGAAATCTGGGTCATTTGTATATGAACGGTCTTGGAGTCGAGCAACCAAAGTATTCTCGTAGTAATTGTTCAAAATTGAACCCCAAGTATCACTTGTATCTTCATACACTGCAATATCATCAGAATGTCTCGCAAGTTGACCGTTGAATGGAACCCAGTCCATCACAGTATACCAATCAGTTAGATTGTCTTGGTCACAGAAATAAGCAGGTGCTGATTCAGAAAAGACCATTGGGTAGCCATCCTTGATAATGCCGTGCCACTTGTGGTACAAATCGTAATACTTTTCCTGAGAAGTTTGCCCTTTCTTTGGCTCTACATAACACCCATCGAGCTTAAGGTAGTCAATTCCCCATCGTTTGAATGTTTCGGCATCAATCTCTTCATACCCTTCGGAACCCGGATAGCCACCACATGTCTTGGTTCCAGAATCTGAATAGATTCCAAACTTGAACTTTCTAGAGTTTAGATAGTCCCTCAAGTAATAGAACCCATCGGGGAACAAGGTTTCGTTCCAGGACAACGAACCATTTTTCTCTCTTTGATGGTTTGGCCAGCAGTCATCCAGATTGACCCATTCATAGCCAACTTCTCGCATTCCGTTCTTTGCCATTGCATCGGCAGCTTCAGTGAATACGGTCTGGTTCATATCACATTCGAATCTTGCCCAGGGGTTGAACCCCATTGGAGGGCCAACTGGGACATCTTTAATGATATCAGCTTTGACAATTGATGCCGCTAAGACCGTAAGAGCAGATTGTAATAACATTTTTTTTCTTACTTTATGGTGTAGACAGGACTCTAGATCCAGATGTATTTATATTTCTGTTCAGGGGTGTGAATGAAAGTGGGGACCTAACAAGTAAACAAATCATTAATATAAGAATGAGACCCTAATTTCTTGTCCTTACATGGTACCTGAAGGATTGATGCCGTTAGTAAGTGGGGGAATCATTTTGTCTCAAAGTGACATTACCCCAGGGAATACCGGGATACACATCCCCTTCCAAGAAAAAGCTTGTTTTTGTGACTATGCGGGCTCTTTTTCGGCTTTCATAATCTGATCCACATGGAACGGAACCCGTTTAGGAGAGTGTGACATTGAACTAATATCAACGTGCACACAAAAGGCGGGGTATGGTCAAAGATGCTTATCAGCGTACATAGGGTGACTATGATCGCATTCCGATCCGCGTTGGAATTCAGGGTGTTATGCTATTATGTAGCAAGTTTGAGCAGCTCTGTATCTATGAGGATGTAGCACTCTTGGCATCCCTGAGGGTAACACTTGACAACAGTACTAATTTATCAACGTAGTGTGTACCCCCATGGAAACAATTGTGTTAAGAGATTGAACTGGGATGTCTCCATAGTTAGGACCACTGGATTCAAATTGCCGGGACTTGGGCGAATGTAGTTCACACAGGAATTGTAAGAATGTCTAATGTGTTGACAGTGCGTTGATCTGCTGCCCTGATTCTGTAGTGAATCATGGGCAGTATCTCTTCTTTCCGATTATGATTGTTTGATTGTAGGGTACAAAGTCCGTGCGTTAATTCATAGGGCCAATTCTTTGTGACTGCCTGTGGTTGCAGTTTCTCACCGTTTATCACAGATCGTCAAGGCTGATCTAACGTTAATGGGCCAGCCGCATTGTGTGTCTACGTATGCCTGTATGCTGACGAATCCATACATATGGCACGGTAAAGTCAGAGTTTGTACACTGTGTATGGGGGGGAGGGGGTACTTGTACGGTTAGTTGCAATTGAATTCGCATGTAATTGTCTTGTAGGTGGGCTTTGAACATCCCGTGTATATCTGCCACGCCAGTAGTATCCTTCCAAAGGCTTATTGTCTCGTGAATATTTGACTAACCGTAAGACTTGAATGGCTCATAACAGCAGCCTTTCGTCTGAAGCGTGTCTCAGCTGACATTACTTGCTCAACTATCTTCAATGCGCCAATACCACGCCGCTTTGGCTATCTCAGCTGTGTGAACATGGGAAGGTGTTTCTTCCTTGCGTTACATCTGGAATACCTTTGCAACAAATGCCGCATCTTGACTCGAATGTCTCAAAGGGGTTGACACTGAATGTCCCTTATGCTTCGGCCATACACCATTTAGCTAGTCACATTCCGCTCTCGTGTCAGATCTGAGATAGAAGGTACCCTTGTCTTGACGCTTCACAATACATGACCGAACTCCGCCGCATGCGGCTCCTTTACGAGAGTACAGACATATTTTTTTAGGTTTATCCCTCAAATATCCTTTCCAGTGCCCGATTGTATATGATTTTACATGCAACATAAAATGGGCTTAGCAAACAGCACATGCAATGATCTACACCATACTGAAATGCAAGCAAATCATAAACCACCAACCACCGGATAAGATTACAGTTACGGAGAGATCTGCTCACAGGCTAATCAATAAACCTGCAGTTAGTCTAAATAAGGGGGTCCCCAATACGATGGGTTTAGTTCGGGTCAGAAGTTCATAGGTACCACATCCACGTGACTTGATTGTGGTTGCTGCTGGTTTGGTAAAAGTAGGTACTTAAGGTACCACGTTTGACCATATTAGCAAACAGTACCATGAATAATATATGAATCAAGCAAAATTAATATAAATATGAGTTTGATTTCAAGGGAAAGTCAGGAAAGTTTCTTAAACGAATACAGTCACACGCAATACGCAATACGCAATAAACAAGACTATCACACACACATAAACAACAAAAACACCAAAAATGTCTATTAGTATTTCACACCGAGTTGCAGAAGTCTTAGTATTTGCAATCTTTGTTGCAGGATTGGTAGCCATTTTCGGTTAAACGGGGAAAGAAGAGCAAAGTATGCCGAGATGCGGCTCACTTCTATATTATGTTATCATTAAATAAAAAAAATTATTATTAAAATGGAATAGTTAGACTTTTGAATGATTCTTCTTTATCATTATCCTGTTGATCCTTTTTATCAGAACTGTCCAGCGATGTTAATGCTTGTAATTGTGGAGGAGGGTTCTTGGAACTCCTTGAATTTCGTCTACTAGAAGGATTCGATCCAGATTTCTTCTCACCATCTTTATCAGATGCTTTCTTGTTTCCTCCAGTACGATTTCTTTTCCTAATAACATCAGTTTTCAAGCTTAATGGGCGAATCACACCATGCAATTTCAAAAATAATCCACATGCATTACACAATGGCAACCCTTCAGGGGACCTTCGCCACAACGGTGTAGTTTTGGTATGGCAGTTTGAACAGCCGGTAGGTGAGCTACTAGCAGGCATGCTAGTACTTAAATTAGTAGAGCTAGATGAGCGTTTTGCTTTCAAACCAGAGACTGGAACCGCAGCCGCTGTAGTTGCAGTAGCAGTCGAAGTTGCAAGTGCGGTTTTTTTCTTAGCATTGGCAGCTGCTTTGACTATCGTCTTTTGAGATGGTAAGCTTGAAGAGCCTACTTGTTTGTTATTTTCATCACTTTCATCATCATCGTCGTCCTCATCGTCGTCGTCAGACTGTTGCAAGTCAAATACTGGTCTATGTTGTTTAGTAGTTGGTAAGTCTATTGGTAAATTTGTAAATTCATTAAAATTGAATAAATCACTTGCTATCGTTGTAGAAGATAACGGTTGAGGTTGAAGTTTAGGACCAAAGTCCCACAGACTGTCAAAGTCATTGTAACTGGCAGCTCTTGCAGCAGCACTGCTACTGGGCACGGTAAAGTCATTAATTCCTTCCATATTAAAGCTTGGAGTCACTACTGGACCAGTATGTGAAGGAAGCGTAGATACTGGTGGAGCTGGAGGAGGTACTGTTGGTGATTCAAAGTTATGATTCTGTATCGTATACCCATCCAACCCTTCTATAGCCAAAGGGTCTAGTGTGAATTCAAACCCGCCTCCTGAAGCTCCATTTTTATTTTGGTGGTTTTGGTGGTGTTGCTGATAATCCGTGGAGAGACTTGGGCTGGAAAACGATGGTGTAATCGCACCCATATCTGATGCTAGAGGACTATTGTTATTGTTTTGGTTATGTTGATTATGTTGCCATGTGATGTTGTATTGTTGTGATACCGACGAGGGATGCTGTGGTTGAAGATGATATTGGTTATTTTGGAGTTGAAGCTGTCGTTGTCTTTGTGATGGTGATAACGAAGGCGGCGATTTCTTATCGTAACGATCCCAGTTCATCGTTCACTGTGTCAATCATATACTTCAAGGGAGGGGATGAAGTAGGTTTGAAAATAAACAAGTATTTATATATATATATATCGAAAAATGTCTTGTCTTTTCAGTGCGCTGTTTGTTGGTTAACGGCGCTAGAAACTCGCGTAATCTGTTTTCTGTGCTCACTCACTGATAACGCCAGGGTTTTAATTATTTTTCCACCTGAAATAATCCGAACATTACTAAACGTCCATCAGTTGGCAGATGCTTCACTCTGGTTGGCCGGATAGAACTCTTTTGGATAAGCCATTCCAAGCGGTGGTTCATGGCCAATGAGATCGCGCCCTAGCTATTGGCTGGGTAGCACGCGCGGGAAATCTCGGGCTCGCGGGCTTGATCGGACGGCTGCTCCATGTGCTGATATCGGATTTTAGTCGGCATAACTAAACATGCGGGGGGTGTGCAGTTGATCGTTTCTTCGTGGTCTATCTTGAAACGATGGAGGGCGATGCCTTGGTAACTAGTCCAATCAGCGACTTTGATAGTGTTTGGGTGCCCCAATCGGGCAAATCATCAACGTTGACTCTTGTTTCGCCGACTTAGCTAAACGCACTCACAACATCAACGACATTGGACTATTGTTCAGTGCTCCTAGGGCGATATCTTCTTTTTCCAGAAAAAGAAGCAAAAACAGTCGAAATAGCACCGGTGTCTTGCGGCTCACCCAGCGTCGACCGCTTTTTGCTTCTCTTTTAAAAAGAAGACACTTTGGAATTCCAGAAACGAAGCAGAAGGCGGAGAGCCGCACCGTGGGTCGGCCTGCCCTTTTTCGCTGTGCAACTAGCATACCCTTAAAAACACCAAAACTGTCTTTCAATACACATCTAACACAACAGAAATATACTCAATTGACCTCCTAGGATCGATAGATAATAATGGTTATTTCATACCACACAGTTTTACCTGTTTTCAGACCCCCCAAAATGACCACCCCCAAGGCGGTATGAGATTTACGCGCATCGGCGTATATCGCAGTCCTAGCTGATTCCCTGAATAGGCCCAGATCTCAATTAACACGTATCAGAGCCCCCTATACCCACTGTTTATGCTTCTTTTTTAAAAAAGAAGAACGTCACGTCTAGTAACATGTCTTCTTTTTCCAGAAAAAGAAGCAAAAAGCGGCAAAAGGGTCCGGGAGAGCCGCACCATCGCTGTGTAACTAGCATGCCCTTGAAATACACTTTTAATACAAGAAAAATATACTCAATTAACCTCCTAGAATCGGAATATGATAACAGTTATTTCATACCCTGCATTTTTACCTGTTTTCAAACCCCCCAAAACGACCACCCCCAAGGCGGTATGAGATTTACGCGCATCGGCGTATATCACGATCCTAGCTGATTAAGCGGCTCGTCGACTGTTTTTGCTTCTTTTATAGTACATACAAGACGCCGTGGCAATCAAATATCGATATCCCTATGATGGGGTGATAGCCTTATTGGGGCGACGGTTCCTAATGCCTTCAAAAACGCGGACACCGACTATTCAAGCAACGCCTAGCGCCCGTCGTGCATAATAGGAACCAGCTACCAAATTGATCATGTCGGATCAGTTTTCTTTGTCAAGAATGTTCGTTTGCATACTATAATCACCTAACTGCTACGTTACGGACTCTCCTGCATACAAAAAACGTTACACGGTAACATTATTGACTTTCCTTGTCTTGTTGGAATGTACTCATGACTCTTCAATAATAATAATGCATCATGCTTAAAGCCAATTCACCCGGTAAAATTGCTCGTATATGCCGAGGTTTTACTACGAGCCGCAATGCGGCGGCAAACGACTGCGACGGTGGTCGGGGGTCGGTACTTTGGGTGCCATGCATCTGTAATGCGTCTGGTCAGGCCAGTTTGTATCGATTAGCAACTCTGGTTGCGCGGTTACTAACCTTTTGAGGATGATTTTGGTGATGATGATTACCTAGAACTCGCAGTATGCATAAAACCAACCGAACCGAAATTAATGAATATATGGTTTGTTTTTTTGATCTAAAATCTATGGAGACAACCCCCCCTTAATCTCGATGCAGCAGCTGCCCAAGCCCAAGCAAGCCCAAGCCCAAGCCCGTATTTATTCTCAATACGGGCACGGCACTCTCCTTACCAAACAATGTAAGACCGGGCGAGCCGGAAATCACATTTTTTTTATATTATTATTTGATTAACCGATGGTATTAATTTAATAATACTTGGATTGGAACAAGAGGGGGGAAATCAGATCCAGGATCTTGTCTAGTCGCAAACTATGGTTCATTTACTTTAATTTTAGTTAATAGTTATCATATCCCGACCGCTTGGCACGCAATCACTCTAAATATTTGGCGTTTAGTGGAATTTGTTGTTATAGAGAAAATTTGTTGTGGTATATCCTATAAGTCAAAGATTCAGGGGAATTTTTTTACGGTTCTTTGTTTTTTCTTGGCTACAATTTTTGCTATTACATCTATACTCATCTGTTCATCTGTTCATCTGTTCATCTCATTAGTGATTTATTTGATTCAATTTTTTTCTATATACATTATACATGGCATGACTATTTGTTTTTTTCTTCATTAAACTAGATTGCTAGCGGGGATTTCCAGGTCAAAAAAAAAAAAAAAAACTCATAATATGTTTGTTACTTTTTATAATACTTTCATGTGGATCATTGCTTTTCTTGGAATACAAAATTGTGATTTGGAAAAACAGCTGTAACTAGGCTAAGTGAGGGGGGAGGAGTCAATTGTAAATCCGAAGGGAGGGGGACCACTATACATCAACAACATTCACGACGTCACGGACGGAGTCAAAGAGAGTCAGAGAGTCATAAAGTTGGGTGTAATTCGTATTTATAGAACTCAAATAATGGAATTAGATCATAAATACGGTAGTATTAGTAGTATTTGAACATTAGAGATATATCTTATATCTTATTTTAGCCGTTCGTTTCATTTAAGAGTCAAGTGCCGATATCGCTTCTATTTTAAATTAAACACCTGTAACTGTAACTATTAGGTCTAGCATTAGCATACAATCACTTGACAGGGATAATAATTTTGAAACAGTTCAAAAAAGTAAAAAAAATATTTTATAAAACAACGGACAAGAAAAAAAAAAAACGAAACCCTGGTTAATGGTAATGGTAGAGAGTAGAGTAAATTGATGTGTGGTAATTGATACGAACTTACATATTTTTTTTATATTTAATACGTATATTCCTACCATAAAAACAAAATATACTTTTTTTACTGCACTGCAAAATGCATACATTGCATATACTAGTGAAAGAAAGAAAATTCTCTTGATGAAACATGTCGCAGTGAGTCTGGTCTAGTACATATCATCCGGGCTATCAATCCTACTAAAACTAGAAACACAAGGATAGGATGCTATTAATACTATCACAAATTTCAAACCCGATAATCAAATATCTAATAAGCTTTATTTTAGCCCTATTGTTCTCCAAATCGGGAAAATGTCTCTGTTTTTTTTTCCAAAACAGCAATTCTTTTTTTTTTTTTAATTAGTGTTACCAGATGAAATCTCCTTTGTGATGATGATGATAGATAAATGAATAGATGGATGGATGGATGGTGATGACTATGAAAGACAGAATATTTACCTGGTAACTGGGCTGGGCTTTACGATCCATGGTAGAGCTAGAGTATACTATACTATACTGTACGTACCCCTCAATTAAATTAAGCAGCTTATATATATATGTATAAGGCAGCAGCCTTACTTTCTTACCTTATTCTATTTTGTCTTAACAGTACAAAAGCAAGTAGACTAGCAAAAGTAATTACCCAAATTTTTTTTTTTTTTGACATTCATAATGAATGGTGATTGATTGATTGATTCATATTAATATATATAAAGTCATCACCACACCCTGGCCTATAACTTAATACTTCTCTTTTTTTTTTCTTTCTTTCTCTCTCTCTTTCCTCTCTCACAATCAAAGAATTTTAAACTTATAAAGTTCAAAAAGCTGCATATTTTCTCTTCTCTTTAAGCTTAAAGAAAAATAAAAAAGGTGTGAATTTTGGGGTATCTGGTTTGTTAACCCCCTGTTCAATTCTCTTTTTTTTCTTTCTTTTTCTTTTCTATCTTAATTCTTAATTTTTTTTGCATATCTATATCAAATCTGATTCTACTGAACAAAAAAAACTCTAACCTTGTTTTTCAATCATATTTTTATGTCTACTCAATACTATACCCGACCTATACAACCACCTTCATTAACACAACCATCATCATTATTATCCTCACCACCAGCCGGTTCTGGCTCATTATCCTCTGCTGCTTTTATTAGGAAGAATAGAAACATGTATCATAAGAATTCGAGCAATAATAATGATAACCAGGCAACAGCAACAACAGAACAGAGAGATCAAATCAAAAGGGAGGCATCTCCGCCAATTTCACCTAAACAGGAACCCTCAAGTTCTCATGTAGTTTTGCCATCGGTACAGAGTTTATTAAATGGTGAGGGAGCTATGGAAGTCAATTCTACAGCAACTAAAGATAGTCAATCCAATTCGGTATCAATTGCTTCAATAACTGAACAGACAACCACAAAGAAGCTTGCTAGTCCTTATACTTCACCACAACAAAGTTTTCAACAGTCACCTTCTACTAATGTACAAACAACAACTTCAGCATCTTCTCAATCGCATCAAGAACAGCATCCACAGCCACAACAGGCACAACATACAGCCGCACCACCACCACCTCCTCCTCCTCCTCCACCTGCTCAGTCCCATCATCCTCAGGCTCATCCTCATGCAATGAATTATCATGGTTATTACTATCCAGATTATCAAGCTCAATCTCAGAGTTATTTTGGAGGGCCACCACCGCCTCCACCTCCACCTCCTCATCATCAATACAATCAACAGCATCAACAGTCAATGTATCCACCTCCACCACCACCTCCTCCTCCAAGTTACGGTTATGGTAATTACCAAATGCCTGCTGGACATGTACCACCAACTCCACCACCACCACCTCCTCCTCCACCTCATCCAAATGCATATTACCGAACTTCTCCTGAACAAAGTCATCATCACCAGCAACAGCAGCAGCATCAACAACAGCAGCAGCAATCGCAACAGCAACAGCAGCAGCAACAACAACAACAACAGCCTCCTGGGCCTCCACCACCTCCTCCACAATCAAAT
The DNA here is from genome assembly GCA_003707485.3 of Blastobotrys proliferans. NCBI lineage: Eukaryota > Fungi > Ascomycota > Dipodascomycetes > Dipodascales > Trichomonascaceae > Blastobotrys > Blastobotrys proliferans. The sequence continues at coordinate 26,538 of PPJI03000114.1, forward strand.
ATGGGACATGGTGCAAGAATTGTTAAACCAAAACGAAAAAGAGCCACATCTTATCAAGTTAGTAAACTCAATGAAGTGTTTAACCAAACGTTTTTCCCTTCAAGTGAAGTTCGACAGAATCTGGCTTACGAATTGGGAATGACACCAAGAACTGTTCAAATTTGGTTTCAAAACAAACGACAAGGTTATCGATCTGAGCATAATAGAACTTTACCAAGAGATCTATCAGTGGAAAGAGGAGGAGGAGGGTCTACAAAGACTAGTGCACCATCTACGCCTACATCAGAGGGTTCGTATTCTACAAATCAGAGCCAAATGCAATTGCCACCTCCTGCAGACGTAGCAGGACCACCACCTGTTCCATCAACTCGTCAGCAATACACTCTTCCACCTTTACCTTCAGCCCCACCACCACCACCACCACCACAACCTGGGTCGTCACCATCATCTTCATCTGCAAACCCACGTCCTTCATCCAATTGATGATAATAAATTATTTCCCTTATTTCTTTTTTAATAATTATGTATTTTATTTTATTATTTAACGACACCAAAGAGCAGATTCCGATATTCCTGATTTTTGGAAATCCCCAATTCCGAACAATTGGCAGTATATTCTGTCGATCATAAGTAAGAGGTGCATCTATAGCTAATAGTTTCAATGTGATGATGGGCAACAATCAGCAAGCTTGAGACAAAAATTCCGTTAGTTCTGGATATTAAAGTAATTTCTTTATTTCAAATAAGAATACCCAGTGTTCTGGGTTTTCGTACTCATACTCCAGAATTATCATATTCCGGTGAGGGGGAGGTTGCTTCAAAAAGCAATGGTGATCTGCATCAAAATTCAATTGAAATTCAATTGAAATTGAAATTGAATTCCTATATACTTTGTAGCCAGGGGAAAGGTATTACACTTTTAAGAAGAATTGGAGAGATAATAATTTAATAATAAAGAATATAGAATAATTTAGCCCTAAGCCACCAGAGCACACAGTGCAGCTCCAACACCTGAACCATCTCGTGCAAGACCAAGTGAGACTCGGGTTTCTTGGTCACCGATCTTGGTCTTTCGCAAAGCCTCACGGATCATTGGTTCAAAGTTAGGATAGAATTCAACTACTGAACCGTCAGCACCAACATCAATGTCGCCTTGGAATTTTTCAAGGGCCTTGGTATGCAGAATTAAACCGGCCAATGGCACAGCACTTAAGTATGCGGATCGCTTACCAATGGCCTTGGCCAAGATCTGGATAGCTTGTCGTTGTTCCAACGTGGTTTCGTATCCAAGCAATTCCCGAATAATCTTGTCAGTGTCTGACAAGTCTGCAGATGAGTCACCATCAATTCGGGATGGAATAGAAGTATCTAAAGACCATGGAGTTCGCAATGCATCCTTAGAAGTATCAAACTTGTTGGCAGTTCGGAAAATGAGCTTTTCACCTTCCAATTCAACCAAACACAGTCGAAGAAGTTCACCCAAGAACATACCAGAGATTCGCTTTTCAAACATGTGGTAGCCCTTGTTTGGAGTAAGTTCGTTAAGCTGCTGGTCGAATCGAGTGTTTGGAATGTGTTTGAGACGGTTATCGAATGAACCCCATTCGGTATTGATGACCATAATCTTGTCAGTGATTTCTGGATGAGCAGCAACATCAAACTTTGGAATAGTCTTGATCTTTTCAGAGTAGGCTCCGTTAGTACCGGTACCAAAGATACAACCAATCAAAGTCTGGCCAGTGGCAGCTTTGGTGTAGGATCGACTCATCAGAGTACCGACAGTATCGTTGACCAAGGCTGCAACGTGGACTGGCAATCCACGTCGGTCAATGGCCTTTTGGAACACTTCACAAATGTCCACTCCGACTGCATCCTTAATGTCGAAACCTTTGGTCCATCGGATCAATTTACCTCTATTCATACCGGTTTGATCCACTGGGAATGAGAAGGTGAAACCCATCTTGAAGATACCCTTGTCAGCTCCGCTGTTTTCGCTTGCAAAGGTTTCTCCGTGGTGCTTTCGCAAAAACTCTTCTAGTTTTTCAGCCAAAAAGTCCATAAACTCTTTGGTGTTGCCAATCATGAGCTCCTTTGGCACTGACGACTTTTCCTGTACCAGGCTGTAGGTAGAATCACCGTTTAAGGTGACTGAACACACTCGGAAGTTGGTTCCACCCAAATCGACAGCCAAAAAGGTTCCCTTTTCTTTACCAGTTGGAATTGAAGTGACGAAGGTTGGAATCATAGGCATACCCAAGTCAGTGTGATGACGAAGACCGTGTTCAGTGGCCCAGATGAAGTGATCTACACAGTCATTGAGTGTTTCGTCTGATACCACAAATTCCTTTGCGATTTCTTTTGATCGTTCCAAGATTGACATTGTGTGTTGTTATGTTCTTTTGCTAGAAATATAATGGAAAGAGTAAACTCTAATAAAAATTTTCAGAAGAGAGGCAAGGAAATGCGCTTGTACTTATATAAACAATGACAAGCTTACAATCAAAAAAATCACCTTTTTTTTCCCGTTGTTGTACACAGTTCCATGCTAGGGTGAAACACAGGCTATTGCAGGATCCTTTCCTGCTCCGCAACTCCACCCACCTAAGCCTAGTACTCCACTTCCTTCTACAGCGATCCGGAAAAATTACGTAATTGCCAATTAATCCGAGTCAGCCATCGTGGCTGTGCTTACGTAACTGGCGTGCAAACCGTGACGGGGTATGCCGGGACCGCGAGCAGCGACACATTGGAATTTTTTCCTGTTTCTTTGTTTTTTTCATACACTTTGTCTCAAATAGGATAACATTCTGGAGTGGTTTAGGGGACCGTTGGACACCAGAAAAATTTTCAGTGGGGTGACCTTCTCCAAATAGGCTTTCTGTGATGTCATGGGGAATTTGGGTATTGGAGGCTCATTGGCTGGTTCGATGGCCACAGAGGCGTACATAATCTCTGGGGGCCACATATTTTATTCCATATGCTGCCATGCATACAGTGGTGGTATTTTAATGCACAATCTCTTGGATTACATGGTGGTGCGGACTGCGTGGGTCTCCCCCAAAAGTTGGAAATTTTCCAAGGGAAAACACGGAGCGCTCGTATCCCGGGATCTTCCGCCAAGGTTTGGTACTGTGGTTACATCGACCAGCTCACAACTGAGACCTGGGGTGATCCTGGCAATTCATTCCCCGTGGCGTCTCTCCGGAACTGGTGAACATCCGAGGTCTTGTCATCCCTAGTGCAACGCCACATCTGACGCCGCATGGGCTGCGGCGAGGTGCGCTTCCGTGGGCTTCTTCTTTTTCCAGAAAAAGAAGCAAAAAGCGGTAAAATGCCTGCCCTTCTCTCCCATTCAAAATACACATATCACGTGCATGGCGCAATATCTATTGATACCACTTGTTTTTGCAAACCAGATCCAAAAGACGGTAGACAACTGGAATATATAGACATCACTCTATTTAATGGTAGTCTCGTTTTCCTTCAAAAATGCCCGGAACACCTTTTTCCCAAAGAAGATTCAAAATACATTTGATAATTGGAATATACAGCCGTCACTCTATCTAATAATGCTCTCATTTCTCTTCAAAAGGGCCTGGAACATCGTTTTAGGGTTGCACAGCAGGTAGACTCCATAAAACCTCCAACCCAGAGACAGCATCAACTTGTCCAGAAGT
>PPJI03000115.1:0-28287 GCA_003707485.3 Blastobotrys proliferans
TTTTTTTTTTAATTTTTATAAAAAAAAATATTTTAAGTTAAAAATTTTTATAAAAAAAAAAAAAAAAAAAAAAAAAAAAGTATGAAAACCAAAAAAAAAGAGACGAGACGAGAATATCAACAAAAGTATAAAAACCAAAAAATAACAAATCAAACTATCAAACGCTTTTAGGCAGTTTGTTCGCTCTTTGGAACAAATGGCTGAGCAGCAGCGGCAGCCGCATCAAACTCGCCTAACTTGTTGGTATTGTTGTTGTTCTTTGGAGCTGGAAAGTCGTTACCACCGTCAGTTTCATCTTTACCATTCTCTAACCGATCTTGCAGTGGCAACACCCAGTTTTCCCATCCAATTCTTGGTCGAATCTTGGAACCAATCATTTCAACATTTGGACACCATTTGCAAGCCTCGAATAGCAGATCGTTGTTACCCTTGGTCAATATTTTCAATCTATTAAACGATGCAAGCAATTTCAAAGGAATCAAGCCCTGGCTGTTCATCTGACGTCGCAAAAAGATGTCTTTGCACAAATTCTCCACGCTCAAGTAGTATTCAATCTGGTTAATGACCATTCCTAACTGAGCGTCATACGGACTTGATGCATGAATAGGCGCTGGAGGTTGGAACACGTGAGGACCATACAAAAACTCTTGTCCAGGAGGAATGAAAAACTGCTGGTGTTGTGGAGGAGGAATTGGCTTTTGATTGTTAAAATGCATTGGTCGTTGTTGATGCTGGAATTTGTGTGGTCTAAAGCCGTTTGTATTATTGTTGTTGTGATAGCCGTTACCGTTTTCATTATTTCGTCGGTGGTTATTGTTGAAAGAGCCGCCGGACCCTGCACCAGTAGTACCAGTACCAGCAACTGGTGATCTATTCTTTTGATTACTATTATTAGGTGGTTGCTTTGAATTACCATGTTGTTTGTTGAATGGTACATTGGTATTAGATTGTGAATGCTGTTTCATGTGACCCTTTCTACCCCCATTATTATTGTTGTTATTGTTGTTAATGTTTCTCATACCATTGCCGCCATTTTGTTTGTGGTTGTTTGTGCTATTCTGACGGTTGTTATGCTGTGGATTTGACCCTTTTCGTTGCTGTTGGTTCAATTTACCACCGGCACCTGCACCTGCACCACTACCAGCACCAACACCTGCACGAACCTGCTTAGTACCGTTATGCTGATAACCTGGAGGAACCTTTTCGTCAGGTTTTGGCCAATTAGCTGGATCCAAAGCCTTGTTGCTACCAGCTTTTGTACCATCAGTTGAACCACGTCTAGAATCGGCCTGCGAAGAAGTGTTGTTGCTGTTGTTGCTCCAAGCACTTACGACTGGCACCGGAGCTGGTGCCAAAATTTTCTTTTCAGTGCTAACATTTTCCTTGTTGCTGCTGTTCTTCTTATCCTTCTGTTGATCCTTTGATTCCTTGGATTCGCTGGTCTCCTTTGGCTCTTTTTGTTCCTTTGGAGTATTTACTCCTGAGCTATTGGCCGAAGCAGTAGCCGAGCCTGGGCCTGAACTGGAAGGAGCTGGAGCAGCAACAGAAGTAGAAACAGTGGCGTTTTCCTTAACTGGAGATGAAGCGCCAGTTGAAGACGATCCGGCGGCTGTGGCGTAAGAAATTGGCCCCGAAGATGAACTTGTGGATGATGACATTTACCCTAATAATAATAAAAAAAACCCCAGAGAAAAAAAAATGTAGTAGTATGCAAGTGGTGAACAGTGAAGAAACTAGAACTAGTATTCCAATACTATTGTGGTTATTGGTCTAGAAAGTAATGCGCTGACAAAAAACCCAAGAAACCCAGATTTGCTGATTGGTCAAGAGAATATAAGAGACTAAGTTGAGTAAGCAAGTGTTTGAACTGACTGACTAACCCGACTGACTGATTGAATGTGGGCGTGTGTGATATGGAAATGAAAATGTGAGTTGAATTAAGAAGGGAAGGAAGAGGGAAGAAAAAAAATTTACTGGCAAAAAAAAATTTTGAATTTTGAGTGTGTTGGTTAGGGGTTTCCTTCCGCTGACCACGGGCCACTGGCCACTGAGCGCTGAGCGCTAACTAACCGCTCTCACTACCACACACATACACTTTACTCTGTGCGTGAGCGTGAGCGTGGGCGAAAACCTGGGAATGGGGGAAGGGAAACCCAGCGTCTCTGGCAGGCCCGCTCCAGCTGCCCAGTCGGGTCTCCCAAAAAACATTACAGGGACGGGACCTTGTGATGCAATGTACTATTCTACTGTTGAAGGCCCTCGGAAAGCCCTGTGGAAGAACCGCTACGGGCAGGCAGCAGACAGGCTAAAGTTTACATTCTATGGGTGTCTCAGAGCGTGGGTAGTATGAGTCTCGATGACACAGCGCGCCGTCCGTGCCGGTACCACACCCGGAGCGTCGTGATCGCAGGCTGGTGCGTCCCGTGATGTGTCTTCTTTTTTACAGCAGACGAAGGGGAGAAGGCGAAGGCGCCGCAGGCACCGTTTTTCGCTTCTTTTATTGAAAAAAAGAAGTCAGTGTCCCTTCCGGCGGCGTTCTTCTTTTTTAAAAAAGAAGCAAAAACAGTAGACGCTGGGGGGGGGATGGCCCCAGGTGTAGTGAGGCCGTTTGGGGCTCTAAAAACGATGTTCCGGCTCTTTTTGGCTGGGATCTGTTTGTTCCAATTGTCTACTGTTTTTTGCTTCTTTTTAAAAAAAGAAGAAATTCACTCGAAGCGTTACACAGGGTGTGTGTGCGGCTCACGCGCTGAGGCAATGGCTCCATGTGAAGTGGGGCCGTTTAGGGGGTGTAAAACGATGTTTCCGGCAACTTTTCGCGGAAAATATTCACAACTCTCGACGTGTTGTGATTTGTTAATTCCAATTGAGCACTGTGATTTGGATTCTCCTTGGTAGATGATGGAACAACAGCACCGTTCGGCGTGGATTGGGCAGCAGGCAACACGAGTAGTGGAGCCCATTTGAGTGTCCAAAAACGATGTTCGGACCACTTTGGAGTGAATCTGAACTTGTAATTAGAAATACTGAAGTCCTTTTATCCCAATTGGCTATTGTTTTTTGCTTCTTTTTAAAAAAAAGAAGAAATATACTAAAAGTGCTACATAGGGTGATTGCGGCTCACTTGGGCACCAGGGGACGTGGAGCCGTTTAGGGGGCATAAATCGATGTTCCAGCCATTTTTAGCTAAAACCACCGATACCATTGGATTGCGGGGAGTATGTTTGTACCAATTAGCCGCTCTTTTTGGTTCTTTTAAAGGAACGATATCCAACGAAGGGTGGCATTCGATTCCCGGTGGTAGTCTTCTTTTTTAAAAAAGAAGCAAAAACAATGGACACTGGGGAGAAAGCACCAGGTGGAGTAGAGCCCCTTTAGGGGGTAAAGACAATGTTCCGGGCATTTTTGAAAGAAAACGAGTGCAACATTAGATAGAGTGATGTTGGCATTCTCCAATTGTCTGCTGTTTCTTGCGTCCTTTTGGCAAACAAGTGAAATACATAGAAATAGTGCCATTCACGTGATACATGTACTTTAAGAGGCAGGGAACGCCAGGCACTAGGTGATGTGGAGCCCCTTTGGGGGATGTAAGTCGATATTCCGGGCATTTTAGAAGAGAAACGAGAGCACCATTAGATAGAGTGACGTCTCTTTATTCCGTTCGTCGAATGTGCTTTTTGCTTCTTCCTTGGGAAAAAAAATGTAATCCGTAGGAAACGGGCAATCGTCGCATTTGAAGGCTAGGGAAGGGCACAATTGGATAGTGGGTGATCTGCTAGTTCGAGTAGTTTAATGTTTTTACTACTTTTCCAAAGGGAGAGTGACATATCGACTTCCGGTGGTGTTCTTTTTTAAAAAAGAAGCAAAACCAGTAGATGCTAGGGGAGGAAGCAGGTGATGTGGGGCCCCTTTGGGGGTCCAAAAACGGTGTTTTGGCCCTTTGAGACAGAAAATGAGACCACCAAAGAAAAATCTGAGATCTAATTATTCCATTCGTCCACTTTTTTTTGCTTGTTCTTTTGAAAACCATCAAGAAATCAAAGAAAGCGTGATATACACGTGCTACATCGATTTATCGTGGTGCTTCTAGGATCAAAATGAAGGGAAGACCTGGGGGTCTAAAAACGGTGTTCCGGGTATTTTCAGCGGAACTGGAGGATACCACCAAATAGCCTGAGGCACGTTTATTCCATCTGTCTACTGTTTTTTGCTTCTTTTTTTAAAAAAAGAAGAAGCCCACCGGATGAATTACTCAGCGCTGCGTGCGGCTCACACCCGGCACCACACCCAGTTGGGGTGGGGGGGGGGGGGTATAAATCGATGTTCCGGCCCTATTTCGAAGAAACCAAGGTCACCACAACGATTGACACATGCTTATTGCAGTGTCAACATTTATTTAAAGTTACCTTGAGAGAAGCAGAGCTCTACTCACGTGATACATAGCTACATGTCCCGTGATGGCTAATTTAGCCGGCCGGCTTGATGTAGCCCCGACAATTTTTTTTTGTTCCTTTGTCAGCCAATCACCACGAACAACAAACCAAACACCACGAATGAGACCCACTGGAGCAGCTCTTGCGACTCGTAGGGTGATCAATAGGGGCGACTTCCCCAAGATCCTGCCTCCAATCCAGCTGTATAGACGGCTATTACGGTGCCATAGAAAGCATTTAGACCCAGATAGCAGGAAGCTTGGAGACGATTACGTAAAAAGCGAGTTCAGGCTGCACCGAAAAATTGACAATCCCATTCAGATTGTTGGGTTTCTCTCATCTTGGCAGAAATATGCGGAGGCACTAGAGGGCAATACATGGAGGGAAGAGAGAATTGATTCAAAGAAGCTGGCAGCAATGAATGAGGACCAAATAGTTCAACTGTACGAGCTGATGCGAGCAGCTAAGAACGAGGACACTAAGGTTTGATTCGGAAAAACACTCTCCGGATTTTGTCTTTTTCCCCCAATTCATCGCCCCCACCACCTCGGACTGCGTCAGTGGGGTAAGTGCTGCCGTTATAAAGAAAAATCTCACCACTTTTGTGTAAATATCACTATATATACCTTTGCATCTGTCTCTTGTAATATAAAACTTTTCTACCACACCACACAGACAGACAAAAAAACACAATGTCAGACGTCACTTTTACCAACTATTCTGCAGCAATTGTGTCTTTCAAGGCTCCAAATGGCCAAGAGCTCAACTTGAAATTTGACAATTTGGACAACTATGCTACTCCACACAACCCTTTCTTTGGTACGTTAACTGTTCGCTGTTTTCTAACACAGACAAACTACTAGGTGCATCGGTTGGTCGATATGCAAACCGAATCTTTGGTGCTAAGGTCAATGTCCAGGGTAAGGAATATCCTCTTGATGTGAACGAAAAGCCAGACACTTGTTTGCATGGGGGTCCAGTTGGTTGGGCCAAGCAAAACTGGGAGGGTCCATTCCACGAGGAACGAAATGGCCGAAAGAGTACCATCTACACCATTGTGTCTGAACACTTGGACCAGGGTTTCCCAGGTAAGGTCGAAGCCAAGGTGTTCTATACTCCATATTCGGTTACCAATGACGACGGAGTTGAGGAATTCTTCTTGGAAATTGAATACGAATGCCGATTGACTGAAGATTCTCCAGTCGATGAGACTGTTGTCAACATGACCAACCACTCACACTTGAACGTCACTCCAAACCCATTGTCCATTGAAGGAACCAGAGTCAAGTTCTTCAGTCGAGACATGCTTGCCAAGGATCCAAACACTGGTGTTATCACTGGCGAAATCAAGCCTGATCAGGATGTTCCAGAGGACTTGTCTTTCTTTACCATGACCAAAGAGGGTCCATCCTTTGACTCTGCCTACGTTCTACAGGATTTGGAGAAATGCGATGGCATTGACACCCGATCCAAGAAGCCAGTTCCAGCTGTGCATTACTACCACCCAGACTCCAAGGTCAACTGCCAGATCTTCACCACCGAGCCAGTTTACCAAGTATACAGCTGCGGCGGCCTGAACATCGCACAGTTGGAAGGCGAATCCCGACCTTTCCCAAAGCGATCTGGTATTGCTTGTGAGCCTGGTCGACCTACCTATGCTGCTTGCATTGACAAATGGCGACCATGGGTCTCGTTGAAGAAGGGCGAGGTCTGGGGATCCAAGATTGTGTACTGCACTTGGGTCGGCGAGACCAAGGAGTACTAGTAGCAGCGTCCATAGTCTAACACGTTTCCTGTAACTGTACCGTTCTACCGCTTTTTGCTTCTTTTTCTGGAAAAAGAAGACACTACCCTAGATGCACTAACAGTCCTGTAACCGTAGAGGTGACGTTCTTCTTTTTTAAAAAAGAAGCAAAAACAGTCGACGCCGGGGGTCGAAAGGGCGTCGTTCATTTCACCACGTCGCGAACGCGACTTCATCCTCGTTCTTCCTCTCTCCACTATCACGATGGACGAGTTCTCCGTGCAAGCTGGCGACGGAGAGAAGACTCGATACGTGCCCATCAAGCACGCGACCTCAATACCGTTCGAATTCCTTCAGAGGTCCAGCGAGAACGTGCTGACGGGTTCATGGTCCACCAACCCATGGACACCGTTCACAGACAGCACCACTGCTCACAACCAAAGTGCCGTCATTTGCAAAATGTTCGAGGCCAATCGACGGACCAGCCACCTAGCGGTTGTCAAGCATGTAGGTAACGATGTGTGGACCACTTGCAAGCTGGACAAAAGCCTTCGTGTCAAGGACGTAAAGGCCCTCGCAGACACAGAACCGAAATGGAAAACTTCACTAGATCAATGCCATGTAGTTCCGGACTGGCAGTGCCGGACCTCGATGGCCAAATTGAGTCTTGACGATTATCATGATTATGATTATGATGATGATGGTGATGGCAGTGCAGTTAACGACAATTGCAGGATAGCCGGGGTACCACCCTCGCCTTCTCATAAACCTCCGGAGCCTACATCACAAGATCTAGAGGACCCAATTCTGACACTGCAGTACAAATACTTTGAACTGTTGTATGTAAACCAGACGATGCCCTTGGTGCATTTTGTTAAAAGTACCCTGGCAAGGCTGAGGCAGATGTACCGGCAGCGGCATCAGGACTCGAAAGCTGATTACAAAGAGAGGCTGAACAAATGTCTGCTGAGCGTGGTCCTCAAAGCAGACCAATTTGATAAGAAGTATGATCTAGATGTACTGGAAAAATGTGTGAAGGAGGGTGCGGAACCTTCAGTGATGAGAACACAGGTGGAACAGCTGTTTGTAAACTACTGGCTGAAAAAGATCCCTGCCAAGGATATTAAAAAGCATATGGACCAGACTAAAGTGCGAGAGTTACAGTTACAGGTGCTGGTTCTGATGGAAATGTTGGCTCTGTCACCAACGTCTTCCTCTGGCCCTGAGAAAGGTAAACGTACACCACAGGTTTCTCTAATCAGACGTAAAAGATCAAAGAAACCGCCTCCACCAGACACTATTGTGATCCAAAAGGAGGATCCAGATGTACTGGTTGATCTCGCGTTTGATCGTTTGTGCATTTGGCAGACACTCGCTAACACTACCACTGCTACCAAAGCTACAACCGACAAGACCAAACAACCGGATGTGCCTTACGATCTGTGTAAAGAGGTGTTGATCCCATATTTTGGCAAGAAACTGCCAGCAAAAGCCAAATTACTAGCTAGAAAGTCCACAGGGTCGAGTAAGAAAGCCCATAAGTCAAAATCTGGTGCTCGTACTGGATCTATTGGTGACAGCACTGTAGATTCGACTGATCACACAAAGTCACTGATGCACTACATCACACCAGCAGATACCCAATCCTCAGCTGGGTCTGGGTCAATTGATGACCCCCACGCTGCTGCTCACGGTCCTGGTGCCGTTGCAATTAAACGACGAGCCACACTTCTTCAGTCGCAGAAGCGGGAAGTGGACATGTCTGCTCCTACAAAGAAGCGAAGGAGCCAGCAACAGCCGTCAGAGGAGGAATTGAGGGCTGCTGTACGTAATATCTCCAAACCGAATCGCGAGGCAGTCACTCGGGAACTTTTTGGCAGTACAGCTGTCAAGAAGCGAACCTCGTGGCCAGCGAGTTCATCATCCAACAATGCTGCTGTCCTTCAGGTGGCAGCTGCGGACACTCTGGTGACCCCAAGCATGAACAGAAAACGCATAAGGCCGGTGGAGTTCACCACGCCTGTGAAACGGCTGAAGTTTGGGGATGACGATGCGGAACTGGTCATCAAGTCGACTCCTCGAAAGCAGGGCGACGAGGACGTTGACCGCATCGGCTGCTCTGACACTGACGAAGATGGCTAGACGGCTACTGTTTTTGCTTCTTTTTTAAAAAAAGAAGAACACAGGAATTCCAGAAAAAGAAGCAAAAAGCGGTAACGCAGTGGTTACATACTCCATGCCCAGTTTCTCGAATATATTACGCTCGCGCTCTGCTTCAATCAATCGTGAGACCTTCCGTACCTGCGATGGCCCTTAGCTGTTTGACTCGTTAAGCACTACTCCTTGCGGCTCAATATATCTATGCACGTCTTTAAACTTGTCATTTTTTGCGGGCCATGCGGCGATGCTTAAACAGATCCTGAGATCGGAAAAGCCGCAGTGACAATCCCGCGGCGGATCTACTCAGGTGATCCTTTCTACTGGGGGTGGTTAGAACCTCCCTGGGACATGATGCAGATCGATTCGGCTGATCCTTTCCGCTGCCGCTTAGTACCTAATTATATTCTTAAGTTGCTATCTTAAACTGGGGGTAATAGCGCAAGGGAGTACCGTTCTAGCGCCTTAAATCGGTTATGAAGACCGGGAAATGACCGGGAAATGACACTCAGGACGCGGGTAGCGTAGCCCTAGGGTACATAGTATATATTTCAGTTGAATCCATTGTCTTGTATAGATAAGGCTCAAAATCTAAGTGCCATTTGTAGAGTGGACGCCGACTTAGTGCAGTCACCGCAATACCATGCCAACATCAGGAATAAGCTACCCATCTGACTATTATGGACTTCCAACGACTGATCATTCCCGTTGGAGGTTAAAGTGTGACGAATTGGGTAGACAGAATTGGGTGTACCTTCGAAACGACAATCACCTTGAATCTGACCCACCTAGTAACTACACTTCTTACCAGTTGCAGTTGCCAACCTTCAAACCAGAGCAGAATCCAACTCCCGAATCACCCAAAGAAGCAGCTGAAAATTGTATGAAGTTCTTGTCCTACATTCAAGACAATTGTGGGATATTTCCATGCCAGTTCTCGGGACCAATGTTTATTTTGATCGGATACGTAGTGGCCAAATATTTCACTGACGTGCCGTTTTCAGAGGAAGAGAGAATTGAAATTACGCGGTATTTGGTTAATAGGGCACATCCTGTAGATGGTGGTTGGGGTTTGCACACTTACGATAAAAGCACCGCATTTGGCACCACAATCAACTATGTAATCTTAAGGGTTCTGGGTATGGATCGGGATCATCCAGCTTTGGTAAAGGCTCGAGATACACTGCACAGGCTCGGAGGAGCAATTGGGAATCCTCATTGGGGAAAAGCCTACCTTGCAATGCTGAACCTGTATGGCTGGGAGGGGGTAAACCCAGTTCCTCCAGACTTGTGGATGTTACCTTATTCGTTTCCTATACATCCTGGGCGATGGTGGGTCCATACAAGAGCCGTTTACTTAGTTCTGGGCTACTTAGCTTCGAACAAAGTTAAAAAGGAATTGGATCCCCTATTGCAAGAAATCAGAGAAGAGATTTACACCCAGCCCTTTGATACAATCGATTTCAGCAAGCACAGAAATACGGTATGCAATGTCGACCTGTATCACCCACATAGTACACTGTTGAACATTGCAAACCAGGTTGTAGTGTGGTATGAGAAGTATTTGCGACCGAATTGGTGGTTGAAAAAGACAAACAATTACTGTGTTGAATTGGTAATGAAAGATCTGCAAAATACCGACCATTTAGCCGGTACACCGGTCAGTAATACCATGAGCGCCATCGTTGTATTCTTGGAATACGGAAAAAACTCACTTGAGTTTCAACGGTTTTTGTTCAGGTGGCCAGATTGTATTTTTATGACTGGGGACGGCCTGATGATGAATGGAACCAATGGTGCACAGGTGTGGGATGTAGCATTTGCAGTACAATACTGTATATACGCAGGACTTGGCGAAAATACAAGGTTTAAGGAGTGTCTGATACGAGCATATCGGTTTTTATTACGATCGCAGTTCGTAGAAGACACGGTTGAGGGAAGTTTCCGTGACCATCGTGTTGGAGGATGGCCGTTTTCAACACAAACCCAAGGATTTACAGTAAGCGACTGCACAGCAGAAGCTATGAAGGCCATTATTATGCTCCAAAATACTCCTGGGTTTGAATTCTTGAAAGGCGAAATTTCAGATGAAAGGCTTTATAAAGGTATTGATGTGTTGTTGTCACTGCAGAACACAGGAAACCGTCATTATGGATCGTTTGGCTCTTATGAGAAGATTAAAGGGCCACAATGGCTAGAGAACCTTAATCCGGCGGAAATTTTCGTTGATATCATGATCGAGCACCCGTTCGTAGAGTGCACTGATTCCTCGGTATTAGGGTTGTGGACGTTTAGACAATATTATGACTACCGAGCTGAGGAAATCGACAAGGCAATCAAAATTGCTCTAGATTACATTATAAGTGACCAGAGCCCTGATGGATCTTGGTACGGATCGTGGGGTATTTGCTACACATATGCAGGAATGTTTGCTGTAGAAGCGTTGTCTACTCAGGGGTACACATATGAAAACAGCGAAGTTGTTCGGAAGGGATGCGATTTCATTGTGTCCAAGCAACAGGCTGATGGAGGATGGAGCGAGAATATCCGATCTTGTGAAATCCATGCTTGGGTCAGAGACGTTGAATCACAGGTAGTACAGACCAGTTGGGCAGTAATCATGTTATTGCTGGCCAACTATCCAAATGACAAGTCAGTAATCTCCAATGCAGTTAATTTCCTTATGAGCAAGCAAAAAAAAGATGGTTCATACGACTGGAATCATGTTGAAGGGGTGGTTAACAATTCATGTGCATTGGAATATCCAAACTACAAATTTTACTTTCCAATGAAAGCGATGGGCATGTTTGCACAGAAGCACGAGCTATAATCCAGTTGCCGTATGCGCTACAGGCACCGGGAGGCGAAATGTCCTCTTTTTCCAGAAAAAGAAGCAAAAAGCGGTGCCACCGAAAAGCGTACCAGGGGAGCGTGCGGCTCACGCGCCGCAGGTACTGTTTTGGCTTCTTTTTTAAATTCTAAAGTGTCTTCTTTTTCCAGAAAAAGAAGAACGTCACCTCTAGGGGCATGTCTCTTATTACACACCGTACATAACTCATTACATATCACCGTGCAGGATGCCGTTTGCGATCTCTTCACCATCCTCCAATGGCACAATCACGTCTGCAAGGTCCTTCCCGACTCTCTGCTCGAGCTTTTCTTTCTTCTCCTCCTGCGTACCGTTGCCATGCTTGAGCTTCAGCGTCCGCAGGGCATTCAGGACCGCAGTAGAGAGCATTTCCCGGTCGTTGTCTTTGGTGATCTTTGGCAGCACTCCCTCGTACCACGACTTGATGTTGCCCACGATGACAACTCTGACGATCTCGGCACCCAACGCTTGGATACCAACTACAGAGCCATACAAGACACCTGCCGGTCTGGATGTATCCATGAATCCTTTTAATAGCGTTCGAGTTACTCGAGGCTTCAACGTGTGGTAGGTATCCCCGAACTTGTCACAGATCAGCTTCAACAACGAAGCCGCATAGTCTCGGACTTTGTAGCTGTCGTTACCAACTTGGTTCTTTGGTCCCACCCGCTTTGCCAGCAGCAAAGTCAAGACGGAAGGCATTAGATGGTGAACATATGGTTCAATAAATATGGTTGGGTTGGACAGTAATGCATCAATGACGTCCAACAGAGTGTTCAAAATTTGAAGGTTAGTTTTTAGGTTCTCGGAGACCTTTTCCTGTACAAACTGCACAAAGTACGGCACTAGTTGATGCAGACCAGGATCATGTCGCAAGCTGTTTAGAGCTGAAGTTCGCAGCTGATCGTCGTCTTTAACCACCAATGCTTCCACCATTCTATCGAAATATAACTGCAACTCTTTGGAAATTACGTGCTTTACCAAAGGTTTGACGTCCATATCCTGTGCAATGGCCGTAATAGAGTGGTTGACCTGCGACCCCCTCATTTGAGGAGGTAATGCTTTGACTTCTGAAGGCTGTGGATTCTGTGGAATAGCTGGCTGGACACCCTCAATTGCCAACCAATGGGCAGTAAATGAAACAGCTCTTGGTACCTTTGGCAGTGGCTGGTTAATAATCCGTTCAAAATCCACCTCTTCGTCATCATCAATGTAATATAAAGTCTGACCAGGCCCGACAAGTGCCTCTCGATAGTTCAACAGAGCCTTTGATTCGTATCCGTATAATGGCTCGACATTGAGCAGCTTTAATGCCTTTGAAATATCCTCAGTAGTCAACATTGACTTTTTGGAATGCCTCATGAACTTTAGTGCCTGTTCGATGACTTCATGAATTCGATATTCAATATCCATTGCCAACGATTTAGCTACGTCATCTCCCAAATTAGCAATTCCCAGTACCTCGGCCACATCCTTTACTGTATCAGAAGGTGACCACAACGTGTGGGAATACTTGATTGCGTTAGACATTTCTCAACAGTTGAACAACTAAAACGCGGTGTTGTGATCTTCTCCGTGGTCGAAATCTAAAGTGGTAATTATTGCAAGTGATGCAAAAAGTTGCGAGCGACAGTTGGGAGGAAAAATTTTTGTGTGGCAAAAATCGTTCTGGTGTTCCGACCCGATAAGCCAATAAAAATTTCAACGCCACACAGTGGAATAATTTTTTTTTTTTCTCTTCACCAATCCTCAACTGATTGATAAATATACTTGACGAATGTCTATAGCACGATTAGCAGTAGGTAGCAAGGCTACTTTTGCCAAATCAATTACCAGAGTAGTTTCTACTCAAAAACCGGGTTATCACCCAAATTTAATCTCAAACAACCATCAACACCAGCAGCCGCCACAAAAACAGCAGCATAGAAACTTATCTTCCACGCCACTTCGAAATCGAAATAGAGAACGAGATACTAAAGAATTACAGCTGAAACGACGAGCATATAGCAAGGAATTGGCCAAGTTTAGAGAGCTGCTGACGCTCACTGGTAACCAAAAGAGAGGAGATGTACTGACTGGAGATATCAAAGAAGCCATGAATATTTATACCAATCTTAAGGAAACAGAGGTGTTTACTTTAGGAGATATTGCCATCTTGATTCAGGGGATCCATTCCTCGTCAAGAACTACCTACAAAGTGCTGTTATCTGACATGATTTCATCACTACGATCAAAACAGATGCAACGGCAGTCAGAAGAACTGCTGCAGTACCTGGAAATCATTGCCAAAGACATTCGAACTGAGGCCACCGAGACCAACATGTTCGGTATGATGCAGCTTTTCACCTGTTTCTTGACAATGAGAAAGCCAAAACGTGGGTTGGAGCTTTGGCATCAATTTGTTGAAGACCAAACTACCTGCGAGGCAGCCATGAAGACCGCAAAGTCTCCAAAAGTGGTGGGAGCTATTCTAGATTTAATGGTAGCCGATAACAAGCCAATTGAAGAGATCGAATCCATCTACAATTGGTGCCGTCAATCCCATTCCGACATTAACTTGGAGCATGCATTGGCTAGAGCATACATTTTTAGTGACCACACCACTGATGCATTGAAACTATTCCAGAATATCGTTCAAGAGTATCCAAATGAGGACTACTATCTTGGACGAATTCACGAGACCTTTATTGGTGATTCCACTGATATTGAAATTGCATTGTCTTTCTACCAGGAAGCAGTCAACAAGTCGACTCCGTATGTGGTGACCTGCCACCCATCAGCTGTTCACCGGTTGATGGAACGAGTGTGGGCTTCAACTAAAGACTTGGACGAAGTGTACAGCATCTGGAGAGACTATTTGGCATTTGTTCCTCCTACAATGAAGGAGCGAAATTTCAACATTTTGACCTACAGCTTGTTTACCCGGTTCTTCGAAAAGTACCCAGAAATGTCTGACGAGGGTTACAATTATTTGAAGAACATAATCTCCACCTACAGCGAGCTTCGACGAAATATCAGTAGTCTGTTCTTGAACACTCTGCTGAGTCGAGTCAACCAATGGAGAAACACCGAAGTTATCATGGGTATCATCGAGACCTACGATATGTACAACTTGCACAAGACTTTCGATTCCTATCGAATCATTCTCAACTCTCTAGAACACATTGATGCCTCTCCGGAATACATTGAAAAGGTCTGGGTTGGCCGAATGTGTGAAAGCAAGCCATTAGAACAATTTGACTGGGGTGCCTTGGCTAAGGCATGCAGCCAGCAATCTCGAAACGACTTGTTTGCTAAACTGTACAACCTGTACGGCATTCAACTCGGGGATCGTGAACTGGAGCGATTGGTCAACTTCCTCAACAGACCATATGCCGGGTCTGCATATGCTGCTACGATCGTTGCCAACGCCAATTCAGCTTTGCCGGTTCCTAAATAGACTTTTAATAATAATGTAAAACACTGTAAATACGAAGACTTTTGTAATTTATTCCTGAGTGTCTTCTTTTTTTTAAAAAAATAGAAGCAAAAAACAGTCGCCATTGGGTTTCAACAGCAGTTGTAGTAAATTGTCTATTGAATAAAGTATAACTTATGAAACAATGTTTTGTCCCCTGGCCCACTCTCTCAAAGCGAGTCCACGCGTCCTGACCCTTCTCAAAGCATGGATAGTAAGGTAATTATTGATGAATGATGAATTGTTCTGATCTGAGTTGTGACGAGAATAATTAACTATAAAGAACGGCGTCTTCTCCTTTTACCAAAGTAGATTACAAACTTTGGTCCCTTTATTTACCCCTGTGGAACCTTACAGGGTGTAACTATCCGCCTGCTTTGGAAAAAATCAGAGCTTTCGTGCGTTTGATACCGACAAATAGACTGTTACTGAACCTCACCTGACAAGTCAGCAAACCAATTCTGTTCTTGAATTTTACTGTCCAATAACAGTAGGTCTTGGGAGAGTCTATCGACTTTCTCTTGATAGATCTTGACATTGACAGTTGAAACCGTCTTGATTTCAGACCTCGAATACCTGCTGGTTATGTTTGTACCGTTCGAGACAATCCTTCGGCAGAACTGAATCTCACGTTTTAGCTCATCCCTGTAAGCTAGGGCTTCAGTCATTGTTTTTGCCGTAGAAGCTTCATCATATACAAATTCAACAGTAGCGTTTGTCAAGTTAATGTTGCAGTCTAACGCTTTCAATTCACCGGAAAGTTTCATGTACTGTTCAAACAACTCTACCGGGTTTTCAGCAGGCTCATCACCCTCTTGAACTTGGCAGTTATCAACAGTTCGACTTTCCAATTGACGTAGTCGCGTCATGTAATCTTTCCTTAACCGTAGAGCTTCTGCCAGCTTCATTTTCAGTTGTTGTTTGAAATAAAATCTCTCACAGGTTGAAAATATAAGAATATTTATAGTTTTGACGTCGGTTTCAGGTGAGTCACAATGAGGCCATGAGAGTTGCTTATTGTCATACCCTGTCATGTCGCCATAGAATAACACCATAGGTAGACCACCGCAAATAACAAGACTTGTTTTATTTCCTAATAACCTGGGTATGATCCCTGAAAAGATGGAGATTACATTCTACGTTACTACCTGGTGCGAGCCGCACGACGAGCCGCACGCGCCCTGTCTGTTCACACAGCACGTACAACACTACTTAGGTACGATTTCGTCAAACTTGGCCACTGTGTGGCTCCACACGGTATCACACAACTCTTTTGGCAAGTATCCCTTCTCTTCTGCCTTGGCCTTGGTGTCAACGAGCTTGGAGTCGGTAATATGCCATCCCTTTGCGTATTCCGGAGAAGACCACCCGAGGTAGTTGAACTTTTGTCCAGAAGTTTGTGCCGAAGTTAACAACAGGTCCCCTAGTGGGGTGTGTGTCAAAATAGCAGCTGGCTTACGAATATACCATGGTAGTTCTCGGAGGATACCCGTATTGACAGCCCCAGGGAACGCATGGACGAACGCCACATCTGGATACAACTCTCCGAAACGCTTCACTGCCAATGAATTGAACATTGAAATGTGTCGATTGGCATTGAACAGAGTGAAATTATTCTTCAGTTCCAAGTCATCCATATTCAGGGGCCCCATGTTGTTGGGGTCGAGCACCGAGATGACTCGCGTGTTCTCCTTTTTCGCGACTGCTTTCTCAACCAACGGCATCAGCTGTTGAACAATTCGCCACCGCCCGTAGTAGTTGACAGACAACTTGGTGTCGAGTCCCTCTGGGCTCTCAGTTCGTCCGTTCATCGTCAAAAACCCGGCACTCAGGAACATCAGATTGACCTTAGACTCGTTCTTCTTGATCTGTTCAACAACTCGGTCGCATTCTTTGATCAAACTAATATCGGCCTTGATGAAATATTGCTTTCCTTCCGACTCTTTGGTCAGCTCCTTCAGCTTCTCGACCACCCTGTTACCAGCTTCCTCATTACGTCCAATAATGTAAGTCACAGGGCCCCTGTTGTGTTTCACCCATTCGTAGGCAGTGGCCTCTCCGACGCCGTTTGTACCGCCCACAAAGACCCCAACAGGATTCTCGGTGGAATTGAACTCGCTCTCGGCGTTGACCTTTCGAATTTGGTCCAATGATGGTGCAGTAGTAGCCATTTCGTTGAGATGTCGATGTCGATGGCGATGTCAATGTTGCGATGATCGGTCGCCACCACCGACGCACCAACCGACATCACCAACGGTCACGTGCCAGTAACGCATGCAATGGCTGTCTTCTTTTTTAAAAAAGAAGAACGCCACCGGGAGTCGAATGCACTGATGCCACCTCCGGATACCACCGATGAACCGGTGAATCTGTGCCCGTTTTTCTCATGGCTCTTGCTCCTCTAGCAACTCAATCTACACACAAATCCGCATTCAAACATGGGACACTCGTCGTCAAAGCAATCCAACGGCCCAGCACCTCCCAAAGCTCGATACCGAGGCAAAGGACCAGGTAGAACACTGAGCGAGGAACCTACAGCAGCTCCCGCACCATCAGAGTCCGCAGGAGCTCAAAAGCCGATATCAGCTCGAAGCGCCGCCGCTGAAGCAGCTGCCGTAAGTCTTTTACTGTCTGTTGAACTGTTCAACCGCTAACTTTTTGCATCGCAGGCACGATTTGAACGAAAGAACACAGGGGGTTTGAGTGGGAAACTCGACAAGGAGCGTGCAAAATCTGCTAACCAGCGTCTCAAAGATTCGTCAGATCAAAACGCACGTGCTAAAGAGATTGATCAACAATTAACGTTTGATTAATTATACAATATTATATCTACCTACAGCAGCTCCTGATGTTGAAGCAGCAGCAGTCTCTCGTTGAATGATTTCGATGGCTGCCTGCTTCAATGCCTCGTAAGCTCCAAGTACAGCATCTGTAGATTGACCTTCAATTAATAAATATAACGGTTCGTCAGTATCACTAGTGGCACCAACGTTTTTGGGCTTCTTACCGGGAGGATAGAACACTCCCTTGTTGGTAATAGACACCGAGTATCTCTCTGAGATGGTCTGCGTCGTCTTGCTATTTGTGACTTCCCATCTTGCCTTTTGTGGGAAATCGTTGAACCTAAACTTGGCATGGCATTCCGTTTCGCCAGGGTTAACACGAGTTCTGCCTTTCTTTGCGTCGTAATACTTGCCAGGCTTGACAACATCCCTGGATTCGACATCATATTTAGCCAATAGCTCGTTTTGGGCTTGTTCATCCAAAACGGCAGTCCCCTCTGGGTTAATCCCTTGGTCCTCGGAGTCTTCATTGCCAGCTCCAGTGTCACCAAACAAAGCACGGTTCTTGGATCGTTCTGCATCCCGGGCTTGATCCAATTTATCCAGCCCTTTGCCTCCATAACCTCCACTTCCGGTTCGTGAGTAATTGAACTCATGCTTGCCCACTCTCTTGACAAACTTGTCTGCCAGTTCTTGAACTCCTTTTGGAACGTGGACTTTGCTAACTTTCATGGCTTTCGCAACGTCAAAAGCCTGTCGTTCTTGTTTTGGAGTAAGGAATGTTACCGCTTTGCCATGTTGGCCCGCTCGTCCAGTTCGACCAACTCGATGAACATAGTCCTCCAAGTGACTAGGAGCATCATAGTTGACTACTAGCTTGAGCTGCTTGACATCCAGCCCTCTGGCCGCTACCGATGTCGCAATCAAAGTAGTATACACTCCCTTCTTAAAATCCTTAATGGCGGCATCCCGGTCATACTGTTCTTTGCCGGCATGTGTGCTGATACACGAGTATTCAGCTTTCAGAAGCTCTGTGCATATCATGTCAGCATGTTCCTGACGGTCTACGAAAATAAGAGTACGGATATCTTGCTGGGTATCAAAAGCCTCTCCCAGAATCTGCAAAAGCTTATGGAACTTCTGTTCTTCCTCTAGTAACTCAACCTTTTGCTCCACTTCAGGGGCTACCATTGATCTTGCTCCAACCACGATTTCTACCGGTGTAGTAAGAATCTTTTTTGCCAATGCCTCCATTTGGCGTGGGAAAGTGGCCGAAAACAGCACTGTCTGTTTGTCTGGTCGAATGTTTCGTTCAATTTTGGACACCTGGGGCTCAAACCCCATGTCAAACATTCTATCTGCTTCATCAAGCACTAGATAGGTCACTCGACGCAGATTGGTTACTCTACCCGAGTTTGCAACCAAAAGATCAATCATCCGACCTGGTGTACACACCACAATCTCTGCTCCTCTTTTCATATCAGCAATTTGTTCAGCCAATGGTAGCCCGCCATATGCACATACTGCTCTCATGTTCAACGGCTTGAGAAACCGCTTACACTCGCGATGAATTTGAATAGCTAGCTCTCTAGTAGGTGTCATGATTAAAGCAATTGGACCCTCTCCCCCCTTGACAGGCGGTTGGTCTTTTATATGTCGAAACATTGGCAACAAAAACGCCATAGTCTTACCACTACCCGTTTTTGCGATACCAATGACATCTCTACCACACATAATTGCTGGAATAGCCTGGCTTTGGATCGAAGTAGGCTTCTCGTAACCCAGCTGATCAATTATCTCCATACAGGCAGCTGGGATACCGAATTGGCCCCATCGCATCACCGGCTTTGGGCAATCTACACCTCTCACCTTAATTCCATCGAGTTCTAGACGAATTAAATCGACTTCCTGCTTGCTCATCTCTTTGAGCTCATCAGGTTCGATATAAAACTGCTTACGAAACGTTGGGTAATCGATTTTAGAGTGGTCTACAGCTGGCAAATCCTTCTTGCCCTTTTTCTGATAATTAGCGAGGACGTCCGAAAGTTTGCTGCTCTTTCCAGAGTCACCATTCAACATATCGTCCCCACTATCATCACCGGCGTCATCGTCACTCAAAAGCAGCTCGCCATCGCCATCAACGTCGCCATCATTGTTATTGTTATTGTTATTGTTAATATTATCAGTCATTTCCGTCATAAATGCATCTAGGGTATCGTCGTTATTCTCTACAGTATCTTCTTTGTCCACTCCGCCATCACTATCGTCGCTATCGAACCAATTTGGCGTTACTTTCCGCCGTTTGACTGACGAATCTCTTCGTATGTCAATGTCATCGTCGTCGTCGTCATCATCATCGAATTTTAGACGCACTACAGTTGGAAAGAGGTTAGCCCTGTGCTTCATAACGGACAACATACCTTTACTTTGCTTGGACGAAGCTCCTATAATAGGTTTTTTAGTTTGGTCAGCACTGTTAGAGGGTTCTGGAGTGGTACTTTCCTGTTTAACCTGATCGTTCTTCTTCTTGCTCTTCAGTTTGGCCAGTCTAGCTAAACGGGCCCTCCTCTTTTCATCTTCTCCCACCGAGTCCCCGTTTGCAGGCGCCGTTGCCTTGCTACCGTCGCCTTTGTTGCCCACTGTCGTCATCGTTTGGGTGTGTACTGTACGATGTGATGATGAAAACTTGTCGCGCAGCGGGAATCTGTGCCTGGTTCCGTCGGCGTCGCGACCCGCTGTGTCTACTGTCATTGCTTCTTTTTTAAAAAAGAAGAACGCCACCCTAGCGTCTACTGTTTTTGCTTCTTTTTTAAAAAAGAAGAACGCTACTCCTAGGGTGATGTCTTCTTTTATTAAAAAAAGAAGCAAAAAACAGTAGGCGCTGGGAGTGCCGTCCCGGTATGTGCGGCGCGGCACGGCTGCCGTTCAAGAACAATTGTTTATTTATCTCAGACTATCTACTGGTTCAAATTCAGTGCTTGAGGCTCTTGAGGAACGTAAGGTTCCTCCAGGTAATGGATCTCATCCTGGGTCAACTGGACCTTGAGTGCAGAGATGGCCTCGTCGATTCGTTTAACGGAAGACAGGCCCACAATTGGGCTCGTATCCTTGGCGAGGGTCCAAGCAATGGCTACCTGGGCCATACTAATGCCCTTCTTTTTGGCGATTTCCTCAACACGGTCAATGATTGCTTGCGTAGACACATGGGTGCGGAATGTCGTGGTCTTGAAACCAAAGTCCGTTTCACCTCGAGTGGTGCTCTCAGTATTGTTAGGCCGAGCCAACACACCTCGACCAATTGGGCTCCATGGCAGAAGTCCAATGTTGTGCTTCTTGCAGTATGGAATCATCTCCCGCTCTTCTTCTCGGTATGCCAAGTTGTAAAAGTTCTGCATGGAGATAAACTTGACCCAGCCATTCTTCTCAGCTATATGTTGCAACTCAACAAACTCTGTGGCCCGCATGGATGAAGCACCGATATATCTGGCCTTGCCTGACGTGACAACGTCGTTCAATGCGCGCATGATCTCCTCCATAGGGACTTTTCGGTCTAACCGATGGATTTGGTACAAATCGACATATGTACCTAGCCGTTCAGTAGAACCTTCAATGCCATCCATGATATGCTTCCGGCTAAGACCTTTTCGGTTTACCAGGTTTTCTGGAGTATCCTCCAGCCCTTCAATGTTAGCCGGTGCCCAGACCTTTGTCATAATGACAATTGTTGAACGTGGGATGTTGAACTTTTTCAAAAACTTGCCAATCAATCGTTCAGATTCTCCCCTGGAATACCCGTCTGCAGTGTCAAAGGCCCGAATGCCATTGTCATAGGCATACTTCATCAGTTTCATGACCTCATCTTCGTCTTCAATAACCCAATTTTGGCCAACCCAGCTTTTTTTACCATAGCCCATGCAGCCTAATACAATTCGCGAAACCTCCAATCCTGAGCCCAAGCTGTTGTCGGGGTTAGTAATGCTAGTGGTAACACAGTACACTTACTATTGAAACTCCATTTTTGTCTATTTAATTGATTCTATGATTCAAGACACGGATTTGAAGTGTCTTTTATATCATGTAGTACCGTTGAGTCCGAAGCGAAGCGGAGCGGAGAAAGCGGCCTTAAACCCATGTCTCAGATGCGGATTACATAATATAACCAACCCCTAGGAACGAGTGGCTCATAAGTTGCTTCACAGCAAGGTATCCCTTGGTTTCGTGGATATCTTCTTTTTTTAAAAAAAGAAGCAAAAAACAGTGGACAATGGGGGTGGGGTCGGCTGATACGTCTCGTGCGGCTCAAGATGGCCGCATTGCGCAGCAATGCACCAACGTTTTTTTGCTTCTTTTTTTGAAAAAAAGAAGTCACTAGTTATAACAATGAATTGATTGCTGCCTACAATAGTCCTACATAACCTAGTCGACGTAGCCCAGAGGAGGTTGCGTCACGTACGGTTCCTCTAGCTGCTTGATCTCTTCCTCGGTCAGTTTAACCTTCAGAGCAGCAACTGCTTCGTCAATACGCTTGGTGGAGTTTAGGCCCAGAATTGGAGCGCAGCCCTTGGCGAGGGACCATGCAATGGCCACTTGGGCCATCGAAACACCCTTTTTGCTGGCAACCTTCTCCACCTGGTCCACGACGGCCTTTGTGGTTGCGTCCTGCTTTTCCATCAGGAAAAACCACTGGTCCGATTTGGCTCGTTCGCTCTTAGTAGGCTGGTATGGGCGAGCCAACACACCCCGCCCTAGTGGGCTCCATGGGATTAATCCGATATTGTGCTTCTTGCAGTATGGGATCATCTCTCTTTCTTCTTCCCGGTATGCTAAGTGGTGGAAGTTCTGCATCGAAATGAACTTGCTCCAGCCATTCCTTTCAGCAATGCTTTGTAATTCAACAAATTCATATGTTCGCATGGTCGAAGCACCGAGATACCGCACCTTGCCAGACTGAACACAGTCATTCAGGGCCCGCATGATTTCCTCATAGGGCGTTTTGTTGTCCAGTCTGTGAATTTGGTAGACGTCAATATAGGTGCCCAATCGTTCAACAGAGTCGTCGACGGCATCCATGATATGCTTTCGACTGAGCCCCATTCGGTTAACGAGATTGGTTTGATTCATTTCGAGCTCTAAATCATTGACTGGAGCCCATACCTTCGACATGATCACAACAGTGGATCGTGGGATCTTGTACTTTTTCAAAAACTTGCCAATCAATCGCTCGGATACACCGTCAGAGTACATGTCGGCAGTGTCAAATGTTCGGATCCCCTGGTCATAGGCATGCTTCAGTAGTTTCATTACTTCTTCCTCGTCTTCAATGACCCATTCTGCCCATTTTTTTGAGCCAAATGTCATCGTCCCCATAACGAGTCTGCTCACTTGTAAACCAGAGTTCCCTAGACTGTCGAACCAGTTAGTCAATTGCGCAGAAAATGGACCTTGGTGTTGCCCCCCGTACCACCAATCGTTCCAGAAAACTTCACACCCACAAGTACGGCAATTACTTACTATTGGTATTCCATTGTATTTAGTGCTTTGCTGGCTTTTCCAATACTGTTCTTCTACCCCATATTTATATGTTGTTGCCAAGCCGCTTGATCGGTGATAACCCTGGAATGGCCGACAACAACATCGTTAAATCCGGATCTTAGTAAACATACTTCGGCAATAAAGCAGCCATGAAAGCGGCCACCCCTTTGTCATAAAATGCAGCCTGTTCCAGACCGGAGCACCGGTGGATCGAGCCAATTCTTTAATCGTGGTCCTGAGTCTAAACCCCAGTCTAGAAACGGCTGGAACATGCCCACATTGCCGCTCACAACCTGTAACCGAACTGACCCTTACTCCAATCTGTCTCACTGACAAATAATCCCATGAATGACCGCCACCCAGTATTCATATTCTCATATAGCCGTTAAGCTATATTTCGACGATATAATTTATAGTGTTTGGAATTAGATATATCCTTTTTACTATTGTACTCTGCGCCGATTGTTACTCGTACAAACAACTGAGTACCTGTAATATGTAGCTTTACATTTTCTGATTATAAGACAGCCTTGTTAATATACTTATATTATAATATATTTATCGTACTATCTACTATTAGAGCACTATGCAGGCGTGCATACCACCCGTAACAAAGGCTTTATAGAACCTATAGAAGCCACAAATCGAAGACACGTGAGAGTCACATCTGTGGTGGCTTTCTCCTTTTTTTAAAAAAAGAAGCAAAAAACAGTCGACTTCGATGGCTAGACTAACTCAGTGTCACCTGGTGTGGAGCGTACGAGTCACGTTCCTGTGCTTCAGTATCCCCGAACGGTCACATGGACAGCTCACGGCGATAATGCCGGTTTTTATGTAACTCAATGCTAACTCCTTCACAACGTTGGTCTTGGCTACTTTTGAAGGAGATAATACAATTATGTGCCAGAACAGTACCGGTGCCTATGCCACCGCAGTAAATTACATCATGCCGCAACGCACGGTGGAGTGGCATAGACAGGGTTGGTGGTCGCACACCGTAACCTTGGCAAAGCAACCGTTCTGTCCAGCAAAACAGACCCTTTAGATACATCTTTCGGCTGTTCATAAAATATATTTATCAATAGAATAGTTAATATAAAGAGTATAAGCAATTTGAGTTGTGGGGATACACTTTTCTTACATCTCATTCAATTGGGCAAGCCACAGTATGCGGAGTTTAATTAACGTGTCGTATAAGGGTGCATGGTTAACGTGGGATGGCCATTTCAGGCAGGATTGTGTGTATAAAAGGTGCGACATTTGCACATCAATTGGTTTTTGTCGATCTAACACACAATCATCAAACAATGGAATACGACTAGTAAGTATTTCTTTCAACGAACACTAACAAATATCAACAACAGCTTGGGAAAATCAGGCTTGCAAATCTCTAAAATCTTGCTTGGAGCCATGTCATATGGTCAAAAAAATTGGGAAAAATGGGTAATTGATGATGAAGAAGAGGCATTGAAGTTAATGAAATATGCCTATGACCAGGGTATTCGAACATTCGACACGGCAGACATGTACTCCAATGGTGAATCTGAACGAATGGTTGGCAAGTTCTTAAAAAGATTCAACATTCCGAGATCCACCATCGTAATTATCACCAAGGTGTTTGCGAAATCTAACTGGGAAGGCATTGAAGATGATTCACCAAAGGCATGGGTTAACCGTTATGGATTGAGTCGAAAACACATATTGAATGCAGTTGAAGGCTCTATGGAACGACTCGGCACATACATTGACTTGTATTTGATTCACCGATATGACAAAACCGTCCCACCGGAAGAGGTTATGAAAACATTGCATGATTTGGTAACATCTGATAAGGTGCGCTACATCGGAGCTTCATCGATGATGGCTTACCAATTTGCAGAGTATCAACATGTTGCAGATAAGCACGGATGGACCCAATTCATTTGCATGCAAAACTTTTATCACCTTGCGTACCGTGAAGAAGAACGGGAAATGATTCCTTATTGCAAGAAAAACAACATTGGTATCACTCCTTGGAGCCCAATTGGTCGCGGTGTTTTGGCCAGGCCAAATTCTGCAGAACCAACCCACCGGTTGAATACTGATCATGGTCTAGACAAGGGGTTTTCTACCTTTAAAGATGCAGACTCGACCAAGGTGATTGTTGATCGAGTGGAAGAAATCTCCAAGAAGAAAGGTGTGTCAATGGCCCAGGTTGCCATTGCTTGGACTTTGCACAAGGGTACTAATCCTATTGTTGGTCTATCATCCATTGAAAGAATCGATGAGGCCATTGCAGCATTGAAGGTTAGCTTATCTGATGAAGAAATAGCATATCTTGAGGAACCATATGTTCCTCAATGGCCTCAGGGCATTCGTGTATATCCTGAAAAGCAGTAAATAGATCAATTTATGTCCGAGTATTCGGATTTCGGGCCGGATTCCCCTGTAAATGCTAAAGTACCTGACCGTTGACCGCCGTGAAAACACCCGTTAGTTGGCCCCCACTTATTCAAGTAGAATAATTGATCTCCGTTTTGTCGCTTCGGAATTGCTGGGCAGAGTGCGAGTGCGAGTGCGGCGCAATGTGCACCGTAGTGCATGGTTGCCATAGACTCGAGGAGGATGGATGCATGTTGCGGGATGCGACGTGGGAACTGCATAATGCAGACAAAGTCGTAAGCTCTCTCAACTCCTCAAAACTCGGATCAAATGCCGGGCCAATTTGCTCCGCTATCAACGGCATTGTCAATAAAACAGAACTCAATGTTCATAGAGAAGAATGTAGAGATGTTGGCCGCTTTTGGAGCCAACAAGCTCAAGAAGAAAATATGCAGGCAGGTACAGATTCAGATTTAAATTTTTCAGGAAGTAAATGCAATTAGTCAGTTCCGGTGGTTCTGTTCTGTTTTATCCATGCTTTAATATTAAATTCTCAACCATAATAGATTTTTGAGTTCCCCGCTTTTAAATTAAAAATAGTAAACCCGGATAATTATCGTTGAGCTGCTATAGCCTAAAGTCTATAATACTTCGGATAAACTGCCAGCAGCCTCAATAGTATCTAGCTGATCAATTGTAGTTCGGTCAAACAGCCGAGTGCACCAGGGCACCAAAGGGAGAGACTTGGCAATGGATGCTAAGCTTTGTGCCAGCATCACTGCCAAGATTTCGGTCTTTAACATCCATTGGAACATCAAGATAATGAACTTTACTCCTCTTCGGAAAATCAGAGACATAAAAGTTCACTAAGCTCCGAAAAGGAGGGGAAACCCCACTTTATGAAAAATTTGCCAGGCGGTACCCTGTTTGTTGTAGGGCCCACTCGTGGTTGCCGATCTGGCTGAGCCAAAAAGGGGAAACAAGACCCGATTTCAGTCAATCAAGAGTGAGATCATTGGATAAAGAGTTGGTGTAATCATATAGCGAATGATTGATCGTCGATTACTGTATTGTGACTGATCGTAGTTACCCCACATGATTTGCGAAAATCATGGAGAATCAAAAAAAAAAAAAAAAAAAAACATTTAAATACCTCCGTAGAGTAGCCTAGATTGCGAAATTCATTATAGCCATGGTCGACCAAGGAGAGCCTTCAAAAACGGCCGCAGAACCCGCACAGCATGTCGACGATCTCGACGAGGAAAAGCATACACAATTCGAGACTGAAGTTCAGGCCGTAAGTGCCATTGAACTTGAGTACACAAAAGAAGAGGAACATAAAATGGTTAGAAAACTTGATTGGCATATTCTAGGTTTTGTTAACGTGCTGTACTTGCTGTCATATCTTGACCGTGGTAATATTGGCAATGCCAACACAGCTGGGTTGTCACAGAGCCTTGGAATGAGTGACCCCCAATACCAATGGCTATTGACAATCTTCTACATCACCTATATTTGCTTCCAATTCTTGACTTATTGTTGGAAGATATTCCCTCCACGATACTATGTCACTTTTGTTGTTTTTGGATGGGGTGTAATTGCTACCGTACAGGCAGCAACTCATAACTGGGCTGGAATGATGGTCTTGCGGTCTTTGCTAGGAATCTTTGAAGCTGGCTTTGGTCCTGGTGTGCCATATTATTTGACATTTTTCTACTACCGTCATGAGCTAGCATTTAGAACTGGTCTTTTTATTGCCATGAGTTCTTTGGCTTCGGCATTTGCTGGTGCTTTAGCTTATGGTATTACTTACCACAAGCTGGCTATCGACAGCTGGAGAGTTTTATTTATTGTGGAAGGACTACCAACAGTGGTGGTTGCATTCTTTGCTTTGATTGCACTTCCATCAAATGTTACCGAATGTCGATTCTTGACTGAACGTCAAAAGCAGATTGGTTGTGCCAGAACTGCCAAACAGACTGGTACCGTTGATCGTGGTGGACACAAAGTGTCGTTCAAGGAAGCAGCTGTGGGGTTCATTGATCCAATCAATATTATCCCTGCTCTCATGTTTTTCTCGATCAATGTTTCGTTTTCTTCTCTACCAGTATTCCTGCCAACCATTTTGGATGCTATGGGATATGAGTCTGTAGACGCACAAGGGCTGTCTGCTCCACCATATATTGTAACAACTATTTTGGTTGTAGCTGCATGTTGGTATTCTGATAGAATCATGCAACGAGGGTTGGTCATTATTGTAATTGCATCGTTTGGTGCAGCCGGGTTCTTGATTCTAGCTCTGTGTCATAACACTGGTGTTAAATACTTTGCTGTTTATCTAGCATCTGCAGGGGTCTTTCCTTGTGTTCCACTGCTTTTGTCCTGGGTTGGTAATAATCAAGGTACTGATACAAAACGAGGTACCGGTTATGTGTTACTACAATTGATTGGACAATGTGGGCCATTACTGGGTACACGGTTGTACCCTAAGACTGACAGTCCTTACTATCGAAAGGGGTTCTTTGTCTGCTTTGGATTCATGGTATTGGTAGCAGGTTTGGGCCTCGTTTTGAGATTCTATTTGCAATACAAAAACAAACAACTAGACGAGCAGTATGGCGTTGTCGAAACTGATCCAGACGACCCTGTAGACAATCTAGGCATTGAAGGTGAAGGCAATCCAAACTTCCGATATATATTGTAGGTTGAGTTATTTAGTAAGAATATGATATTTATTTTGTGTTTCAAAAGGCGCGCCGCATGCGGCTCGACAATCTACTGTTTGCTTCTTTTTTCAAAAGAACAACACCACCACCGGTAGGGTTATCGTCCTCTGTTTTTTTTTAAAAAAAAAAAGAAGCCAAAAACAGTAGACCGAAAGAAAAAAAAAAAGAAAGACTCCGATACGGGGAATTGAACCCCGGTCTGCTCGGTGAAAGCGAACCGTGCTAGCC